>ML779352.1:663793-729703 GCA_009831015.1 Picea engelmannii
GGACTACAGAGTTCATAACTTTTTACAAGGTGCTCAGATTACTACTAGATCAATGTCATTGGATAGAGTATTTTAAGATTTTTCTTTTGGTATATTATATGTGGTGTTTCCAATGGCTACTCCCTTTCAACTTCACATGGAACTTCAAAGGCAGTTAGAAGACCTCCAAACATGGATCACACTTTCAAGGAAAGAGAGGCATATTACGGACAAACATAATCAAGAAGCATATGCTTGGTCTTATTTTGAGGCGGATTGTGTTTATTGGTATATGGATAGTTGTCATTTATGGGATGAAAACCACTTCCATCTTCTATTTGATGACTCGAATCCACCTCATGTAGAGCCCATCCTAGAAAGTACACAAGAGCCTTCTTTGCATATTGTTCTTTAGTTTTATTCTCCAGTAGTAGTGGATGAATTTTTGGTCGGTTCTACATATTTCAATCCACATGACCATCATCAAAATTTGGCACATCATTTTCAGCTAGCTATAGTGTTTTGATATCTTCCACATGGAGTTCACATGAGCACTTGGACATGGGACCCATGTTTATAGTAGTGGTTGGACTACTTCAACATGGTGACTCGCATTCCTACATGGGACCATGTTTCTCCAGCCTACTTCGGTAGTATGTTCCACACTTATCCATGGGAACTTGGTATATGGTTGTACATCCTCATAACAAGCATTAGGGATAATGATTACATAAGGGGGATGGAATGTAGTGTAGCTAGAGAGGTAGTGGGGGGAGTGAAGGGACCATAGTGATAATAGTGGAGGCCATTCATTGTTAGGTGGACTAGGTCCACTATATTATTAAATAAGGCCCACTATGGTAGTTATATATATTTATAAACATAACAAATGTAAGGGGACTTACTAGAAGGTTATACTTCTAGAAGGTTTCTCCTATAGAATGTTCTCAGGTGGTTGGTAGCACTATATAAAGGGGTTCAAGAAATGTAATGTGGTGTGAATATGAATTATTGTGTTTGGAGTGGTAGATCATTAGGAGGTTTCCCCCTTGAAGAGGAAAGTGAACAAGAGAGGATCCCTTCCATAATAGGTTCCATTCTATGGTGTTTCCCTACCTCAAGGGTTTTCTATAATAATAAAGTGTGGTTTCTTCTAAATTGATCTATGGATATATTGTCAAATTTCTATATTTAATATTTGGTACTTAAAGGAATGGAATGGTCATGTTCTCCATGGGAGGGGGGAAGGCCCTAGGGGAGTTTGGAAAACAGTGGGATGGCAGGAAATGATCACTTGAAGATCAGGGTGTACTGGAGGTGTCTCAACTGCTTGAATGGAATGGAGTTTGGAAATGATACCGGAATGACCTTTTTTGAGTAACTTTTCCATGCGATGAGAACTAATGATCTCTGGAGACCCTACTGTAATTCCTTAGAATTTATACTATTGTCCTTCCTGTTGGAATTGCATGGTTAATTCCTTAAAATACATGGTGATGGGGCCAAGAGTGTGTAACCATTAAATACCAAGCACAATGTCACAACCACCCATGTCAATAGAAAACATGTGAGATTTCAGGTTATATTGACCAATTTGTAGGCGCACATTTTCATAGTGCCTCCCACATTTCATGGAACCGCCATTAGAAATCATGATTTGAAAATTGTTGACAACACAGATATAGTAATTGACTTCTTGAGTAGGGTGGCAATGAATGAAATGATGAGTGCTACCACTGTCAACTAGGATGATAGATTTCCCGTTCTTATTGTAACCAATCAATTTGAGGGTTTGGGGAGCAGAAAAACCAGTGAGAGCATTAAGTGAAATAGGTGGTTCAAATTCAGGAGGATCCGAGGGAGGTGTAGGATCATCTGTTTTGGGTAGCTCTACTTTAGGTGAAACACCAACCTCCTCATCATAAACATCCTATGAAATGGCCATACAAATTTTATGTTCTTTACACTTTTTCCTGGGAAAGTGTTTATCATCACAATTGAAGCAAAGAACCTTGAGTTGGCATTCAACTATTTCTTCCCATGTTAATTTTTGGACCTTGAGAGGAGGGGCCTGGGGAGAAGGGGTGGTGGGTTTTGGGTGGGGAACAAAAGTGGGTTTTCATCTCTGAGCTAAGATGACCTATTGTGCCTCCTTAGCATAGTTAGTTTCTTCCAACCAAGTCTGGGGGTGAGCCATGATGACCTGGGCTTGGATTTTATTCTTGAGGCCACCGATAAAGAATTCCCTAAAGAAAGAAGTTTTCATGCCCTCCATGCATAAATTTAAGTGCTCAAAGGCAACAATAAATATTCCACTGTTCCAGACTATTTCAACTTGGTCAAATGTCCTAAATTGTGGGTGTCCATGTCAAAGAATTCATACCGCTCTGCAACAAATTGTGACCCTTGGCATGCATTTCGACGCCATTGCCACCATTTCCATAATTCATGATCCAAATAGAGAATTCCATAACAAATCTTGGTTAACTCATCAACAATACCATGTAGGGAGAAATAGTGTTCCAACTGAGTAACCTAGGCTTGTGGATTCAAGCCATCAAATTTGTTTACCTCGACTTTGGGAAGATGGGGGTCATGAGGTAGGAATTTGGAATGAGAGTATAGAGGCTAGTTGGAGTCAACACCTTCAATATAGAGAGGTGGCTCAGAGGAGGAAGGAACCTGGAATTTGTTCATGAATTGGTGTAGAGCGGAATGGACTTCAACAATTTGGCTAGCGAGTTGTTCTCAGATACGGTCCATTTTTGCATGAATGGTTAGAATGTTCGTATTTACTTGGGCCTGAAGGGAAGTAAGGTCAATACTCAATTTCAGATTGGTTTCTTCTTGGCGAGTGGGAGCCATGAGGGTATGAGGGGTGGGTCCATGATTTTTTTTTAAAACAAGTGATATATACCACTATGATCAGGGAAACAAGAGGATACCAATGAGATAAGTGGGGAGTAAGGGTGCCAGGAAGGGTATGGGTCCACAGGGTGAAAAAAAAGGTAAAAATGATAGGTATCACAATGAATAATATGAAAAGAGGAATCCAATGGGATAGGTATCAAATAAGGGCATGGGAATGCCCCATTTTTTTTAACTTTTATGGAGTTATACTACGATATGAATAATACTGCAGTGTTGAAATGCCCAAATTCTTAAGAGGAAAAAATGTGTAGTAATTTCGCAACCAGAATGTAAGAGGCAAGGTTGCATGACAATAGATCTTGTCTTTTCCTTTTCTATTCTATTTTCATCCCAATGGTTAGGACTTTCAGGGTTCCTACAAACAATGGTTTGGCCTATGTTATAGCTCTCTCATATACATCTGAGGTTGAACAATAGTACTCGAACTAATATCTCAGGGAACTAACTAAGGAGGCTAGACCGTACCATTAGTTGTACTACCCGATTTCCCAGGTACTAGAGAGTATCTTCTCGAGCATTGTTCTTGGTGACACTATTACAGTTAGGCGGCTGATCGATTGATCTACACTGGGTTTTAGGATACCTAGGCCAATTCGTATACATGTGTTGTCTAATGCGCTACCACTCGAAGGGGTACCAATATGAGTTACAAGGGTTCCCACCAATGTTATATTTAAAACCTCTTGTATTTCCTACGTGTATTCTTTCCCAAATACATATTTATGCACGAAACGATGAATCATTGTAGTTTAAATACGCCAGAACACGTCTCTACCTTGAAAAAAAATTAATCCACAATTCCTGTTGATGTTTTTGTTGGCATGTTTATAGGCAAAGTGTGCTTGTCATTGATGGCAAGAACATCAACGACGATGACATGTCTACAGGAAATAACAAAAACAACGATGGCATGATTACTGGTAGAGTGTGCAATCAAATCTCAGAAGGCATAACATAGAGTTGCACGCAGAGCACAAGTGTGTGTTGGGGCAGAGGTTAATTCCATTACCAAAGCTCAGGAGAGACGGATTTTTCAGAAACATAGACGAGACCCAAAGTCATCAAGACTCACAGAACCTTTGACACTTAGAAATTACTCCAAGTTGGGAGGATGCATAAGCTCAGGAGGAGGAGTGACAGTGGTCGTTGTATCACCAATCTTGAATACTTGATATCTGTTAGATCAGAGTCCAGTGACCAGAGGAAGCGCAAAGGAGAAGTACAGATCTGATCCGTTGATCTGAGCATCGAGGGCCAACATTCGTCGGATCCAGTTTAACTACGAAGAGGATAATGGTCGAGATCCATCCTCCAACTCCTCAAAATGAGAAGTCACGATGAGATCTGAGTCGTTGGATCCATAGGACACGTGGTGAGAGATCAAAATTTCACTGACTAAAAATTCAAAGATAAGAGTTGTAGGAACTCGCGATGTCCAAGTTCGCGAGTTGATCTAGACTGTTAGATCATGGGGAGTTGTGAGTCCTTGATCTGACGCTCACAAATATCGGGAAAGCAGGAGGCAAATACCCGAGGAGCTGGGAGCTGCAACAATCCTAGCCATTCATCTGGGAAGGACATGTGGCAGGAGATAAATCAATTTCAGAAAATCGGAAGTCGAAAGAAGGGAGGTGATTAGTCCTCCAACTTCGTGAAATGCGAAGTCCCGATATGATCTGATCCATCGGATCACCGAGGATTGTGGGCCATTGATCTGGAGCAAGTTTTAGAAAATCGAAAGTCGGGAGAAGGGAAGTGAGTAGTCCTCCAACTTCACGAAACGCGAAGTTCCGATAAGATCTAGACCATTGGATCACAAAGGGCTTTGGGTCATCGATATGACACAAAGCGCTGAATCGAGAATCGGGAGTTGGAAGAGTCAAGGTTGGCTCACGTACAAACACTCAACACACGAGGTCACGATTTGATCACAGTCGTCGATCAAAGGGAGAGCATGGATCATTGATCAAGCACGACGAAGTTCACAAGTTTGCGAAATGAGAAGCACCCTTTTGCTTGGCCTCTGGTCACAACTAAGGTCACATTAGCGGAAATTTAAGGGAGGAGCTAGCATGTCGCTAGGCTCCACTTCGGAGATCGCGAAGTGCCCATTTGATTAGCGAGTGGTCACATCAGTGAAGGTTAAGGGAGGAGCTAGAACATCTCTAGGCTCCACATCAGAGATCGTTGATATAATGAAGCACCCCTTTTGATTAGCGAGCGGTCACAACCAACAGTCACGTGGAGAGAGAATAGAGGAAGGAGCTAGCATTTCTAGGCTCCAACTCAGAGTTTCGTGAGTTGGGATAATCGAGGAAACTCACAGCTGAATATACGATGTGCGAAGTCGTGAAGGTCCTTTTGGATAGGTGTCTGATCACAACTCGTGATCACGTGAGAGGAAGGGGCTTATCCAGAAAAGCTAGCGCCCACTGTGAATTTTTATCAGGAAGGGAAGAGGCGCCAAAGGGATGAGCGCACGAAGGTTCTCTCTGTAACTGCCAAGACAGACTGATTGTAACTGCAGAAAACAACCGATTGCATCTACCAGAGAATTCGAAGAATATCAGGGTGATCACCAGAGGAGCTGAAGAGTCTCGAGGTAACTACAAGTGAAGTGAAGATTCATCATTTAGACAATTGAAAGATGGAAATGCGTCGAAGAATGTAACTTCCAAAGAAGCCGAAGAATCTCAGGAAAACGACCACTGATGAAGAAAAAACTCAGGATGATCAGCAGAGACGACGAAGAGTTGTGTGTATGCCCTGGCAGAGGACTTGACATGATAAATATGCGTAGAACAAAGAAGAGATGGTTGCTTTTGTTGATATTTATTCATGCGAGTAGAAGTTGGTTGTGTGAAACAACTGAAATGCACAAAAGAGGCATAGTGCATATAATGGACATGGCACATAGAGCATAAAAGGAAGAAGAATAGAAAGTGCAAGAGATGCGTGCAATAAGACACTGATGTAGGCAGAGCAAAGAAGTGATGAGTCTGGTAAGCCATTGATAAATACTGTATCATTGTGATAAATTTATGAAAAGAAAAGATTTATATTTCAAGGTGCTAGGGAGAACTGTTGTCCTCAGAGTTTCAAGTGGGTGCTTGAACACAAGGAGTTGTAGCTTCCATCTGGTTGCAGCCAAAAAAACCAGGGTGGCAGGGTGGTGTAAGGGAGAACTATTGTTCTCTGTTATACAGGTTGGAGCCTGTGTAACTGGAAGTTGGTGCTGGAACACTTAGGGAGTTGGTGCTTCCTTCTAGTGGGTGCTAGAGAAAATAGGGAGTTGGTTCTTCCTTCAAGTGGGTGCTAGAGAAACTAGAGAGTTGGTGCTCTCAGCAAGTTGTTGCTTGTAAAATAGAGGTTGTAGCCTCAAGAGGAGTTGGAGCTCATAAGAATGATAATGTACAGAAAATAAAGATTACTTATCATATCAAGAAGAAGAGGTTTTTCCCTTTATGGGTTTCCTTAGGAAATATCTATCTCTATATATTTCATGTGTGTGATTGATGTTGAATATTCTATTTCTTATTTCCCCGCATTATTGTGATCAACATTGAGTGTTCTGTAAAGATTTTAAAATGGGCATAATTGTTTAAGCACGGTAACAATTGATTCACCCCCCCCTCTCAATTGTCCAACAGTTTTGGTAGTTGTGGGAGGTATTAACCTCCATGTTTAACCTTTGTACTTATAATAGAATATTCTGGGAGTAAGATAACCATAAAAAAAATGTGTGAAAACCCTAGAAGAGAAGTCAACCCAAGGAGAATAGTATTAAAGTATTCAAAGGCTCCAAAAAGAGAAGTCGACCCTAGTCACTTGGACATGATATTATAAATAAGGAGGTGCCTAGGTCATTTGGACACACTCACTCACTCAGAAAACAATGCACAAGTCTAAGTAGGAACTGTGGCAGCAACTAGGGCGCAAGTCTAAGGAGTAGTAGTGGAAGCTAGGGCACAAGTCTTTTTGGTATCTTCTTCTTGTGCACTTCTATTGGTAAAGGTACACTTTATTGGTATTGTGCTATTGCTGCAATAATGGTGTTTCTGGTTAGGGTTTATCTGTTGGCTATAGTGTGGACTTTCTAGAATCATTCTATCTAAGAAAAGGTTATTGTGCTCGAGGGTGGCATATATGGATTCCTATGGATGGGTGACAATGATGTGACATTGTCTATGGTTAAACGAGCATATAAAATTTTTAACATGGTTTTAGAGATGGTTTCCTTCGTAAAAATATAACTGCTAGAAGGAATATCCTTAGTTTCCCCTATTTTCAAGCTCGTTGAGCAATTACTGAACCCACCAAGAAGGTATCCTAAGTAGGGTGCATCTTTTCCCCGGATCAGATATGCAAATTTTTGAGGTTGAGAAATTAGGGTTTTCTCATAAAAACCTAAGTCAAGGCATATAGAATTTAAAGGCTGAGTTGATCCAGGTGGATATCGGTGGCCACCCACCTTTTCCAACTGGCTCAAAACAACTTTCTGGCAATTTTTGGCAATTTACTATTTTCAACAGTTTTAACTTCCGGGGCCATTTTGAGGGCCTAAATGAAGGTTTTTAGGGATAGAGCTTCTCAATGATAGCCAAAGGCATGATTGAGCCCCCAAAATAAATATCCTCAATGATACATTTCCAATGGGCTATCATGCACCTAGAACGTAGATCGTATGCACAAGTTACGACCCCATGAAGTTGATGTACTAACTTACCCAAACAGGGCCCACATGGCTTTTGGCTCTTCATCTCCTAGGGTTAGGTTTTTGGACGTGTAGGGTTTTTGGCATTCCTCTTTATTGTAAAAATGTCTTTAGAGCCTCATTGTAATCATATTCTTGCGAATGCAAGTAGCCGTCACATCTCTTCTCAGAGATAAGCTGCCACCATTCTAGCGAGTCTTTCACTCTGTATTTTTACAGTCTCTGTACATTTCTTTGATTTATAGAAATCGTGTATTACTATATATCTGTGTTTATGGTTTCATCTATAATAAATTTATGTTATATTATTGGATATCTGCGATATCTTTGTGCATTTATTTATTATATCTCTGCTCTCATTTCATGCTGAAAATAATCTGGATCAGTGGTATCAGAGCAGGCTGCTCTTGATCATTTTTTCATTGCATGTCCCCGACGAGGTTCGAGTATATAAATTTGGGTCTCGAGCTTGTCTCTCTTGAAGACAATCGCTCTCGCACACCCAAGAAACCCTTAATGGTGGAAGAAAAGAAAAACGACGGAGCAGATGATCCTATCAATCTGTTGCTTGAGAAAGCTCTCATGCGATAGAGGGACAAAATGATGGAGAATTTTGCCCACATCCTTCAATGCTTGCTGATAGTAGCATGCGTATATTCATCAAGCGACCACTTTGGAGGCACCTTGAATTTCAAGGTACAAGTTAATTTTGATATTCTTGTATTTGAAGGACAGATAGATGCAGAATCCCTAGAAAAATGGTTAACTATGCTAGAAGGTTATTTCTCTGTTCACAATTTTTCCGACAGAAAAAAGATCACCTTCGCACTCCTTAAATATCTCCCTCATGTCAAACATTGGTGGGAAACTTACTGGGAGCAAAGTTCCACAGAGGAGTCTGGAATATATGGGGCCAAGCCCACTTGGGATTTTTTGTGGATGCGATAAAGGAACAGTATTACCCTGTTGGAAACTATGAGGACCAGTACATGAGATGGACCACATTGCGGCAAGAGAGGGGCCAAGCGGTTTCAAAGTTCACCAATGCCTTCCATACTTTGTGCAGAAAGATGGGTATCAAAGACTTCAAACGACATTTGGTTCTGAAATACAGTGGGGCTCTACACAGATACATCCAAACTGAAATGGATTTTCTGGACATCTCATCACTCGGTGCTACCTATCGATATGTTGTTAAAATTGAGCAGAAAGTTAAGCACCAGAACAAACGGGAGTTCGGGTCTGCAAATCCGCAAAAACCAAAGTATGACAAATACGACCCTAACAAATAGTCTCTCGAAAACCAGTCCAAGCCACAGGAAAAGAAGGGTCATGGGAAGACAAAGAAGGACAACGAAAAATGGTACGATTTCCACAAAAGCCCCTGGCACAACACCGATGAATGTCTCTCAAAGTATTCATTGGTGTTCGAGATCAAAGACAAGGAGCCGAACCCTGATTCATAATATGATTATGAAAATACTGGTAAAGGACACATCATTGATGCAGACCACACTGCTATTGTCGCGACCGCAACAATTCAACCAGAAGAACCAACAGATCCTGAAGAGGGGGAGCACCTTTTTCATTCACAGATGTGGGTGAAGGGGACCCCACTGCATTTTATTGTTGATAGCAGAAGCCAAAAGAACCTCATCTCAACAGAGGTCATCAAACAGTTGGGATTGTTGACAACACCACGCCTGCAACCATACAACATCGGATGGCTTCGCCAAGGACGAGATCTCTGTGTCAACCAATAGTGTCGATTGTCATACGACATCCAGCCCTTCAAGGATGAGGTATTATGTGATGTTTCCCTACTGGATGTCTGTGATGTTCTCTTGGGCCAACCATATATGTGGAGACACCATGCTATTTATGAGTCTCGACCCCGCAGTGTCATTGTTTCTCTAGGGGTTCATCTCTACAGAATACCAGAGGTAGTTCCGACTATTGTTCCACCTAAACAATTCCGCAAGGTAGTATCTCATACTACAAAATTCATCTTCTTCACAATCTGTTCAAAAGGGGAACATAAGGACACTGCAACCACTACAGCCTCACCCCAAGCACCTTCTATCCAACAGAAGCAGGTCGACAAGGTTGCAGCAAAGTGAAAATATTCCTTCTGCACATAGTCCTCTCATCTAGCTCGACTTGTTGAACATCCTCACCTCAACAGGTTTGTGACAGACTTCCACAAACTAAGTAGCGCGACGTCTCCAACAAGACATGCAGCTCACTAAGATGCAGATTCAACAAACGCTTTTCCCTCTCCCCCGGGAACTCAACGCAATGGATAAAATTTCTTCCTAAGGATGGAGGATTGATCTAGGTGGATATAGGTGGCCACCCACCTTTTCCAACTGGCTAAAAATAGTTTTCTGGCAATTTTAGCAATTTACTATTTTTAGCAGTTTTAACTTTCGGGGCCATTTTGAGGGCCTAAATGAAGGTTTTTCGGGATCGAGCTTCTCGATGATAGCCTAAGGCATGATTGAGCCCCAAAAATGAATCTCCTCGAAGATACCTTTCCAAAGTGCTATCATGCACCTAGAACGAAGATCGTATGCAAAAGTTACGACCCCGGGAAGTTGATGTACTAACTTACCCAAACAGGGCCCACATGACTTTTGGCGCCTTATCTCCTAGGGTTAGGTTTTTGGTTGTCTAGGGTTTTTGGCATTCCTGTTTATTGTAAAAATGCCTTCACAACCTCATTGTAATCATTTTCTTGCGAATGCGAGTAGCCGTCACATCTCTTCTCAGAGATACCCTGCCACCATTCTAGCGATTATTTCACTCTGTATTTTTACAGTCTCTGTACATTTCTTTCATTAATAGAAATCATGTATTACTGTATATCTATGTTTATGGTTGCATCTATGATAAATTTATGTTATATTATTGGATATCTGCGATATCTCTGTGCATTTCTTTATTATATCTCCACTCTCATTTCGTGCAAAAAATAATCCGGATCACGAGTTGAAGTTGATTCTTGGAGAAAGGAGGTCACCTTGGCATAACACGCCCTCTGGTAAGTTCAAATTCCATTTCTACAAAATAATATTTTTTTCTTCATATTTCCAGTGACCGGGGAAAAAATGACTATCAGTACTAAGCTTGATGAAAAGCTTGAGGGTGCTGACAACTTCTGAGAATGGAAGTATAGAGTGATGCTCATTCTAAAGCAAAATGATCTAGAAGGTTTTATTAAAGAAGAATTTGCAGAGCCAGAGGAAGATGAAGTTAAGGTGAAGCACACGAAGAATCTGGTTAAGGAAAAGTGGATCATTACAGATTCTATCAAGGATCACTTGATCCCACATATCTCATTGTTAAAGACCCCGAAACAAATGTTTGATTCCCTATCCCAATTGAATGAAGGCAAGAATACGAACTGGAAGATGGCCTTGAGGACACAACTCAAGAATGTAAAGATGCAGGATTCAAAAACCATTCAATCTTACTTCACAAGGGTGTCTCAAATCAAAGAACAACTTGAAGCTATTGGAGACACAGTTGACGAAGAAGAGATAGTAATGACTACATTGAATGGTCTCCCAAAATCTTGGGAATAATTTATTCAAGGAATTTGTTCTACAAGAAAGCTAATGAAGTTCAACAGGTTGTGGGAATATTGCACTCAGGAAGAAGCTAGACTAGAAATAAGAGAAGATAATTTGGGAAATGATGATCAAGCTCTAGCAGTACATGCATGAAAAGGAAAAATAATGAAAGAGGTTCATCCCTCCAAGAAGTTTCAAAAGTCACAAAAGTCTCAAGAGAATTACTCAAGCTACAAATGCTACAACTGCTAGAAGATGGGACACATTGCCAGAAATTGTCCTCTCAAGAAAGAGCAGACCAAAAAGGACAAAATAAGAGACATCATGCTCATGTCGTAGAAGATGATGAACCTGCTTAGAAAAGAATAAAAGATTATGATTCAAGTGAAGAACATGTATTGATATCAACTCTTAGTGGAATAGTCACTCATGGAAGTGACACATGGCTTGTTGATAGTGGTGCTTCTAAGCACTTGACTGGTTACAAGGATGCTCTCTCAGATATGGTTCATAAAGATTCACCTCATAAGGTGAATCTCGGTGATGACTATCAATATCCCATCAAAGGAGTAGGACAACCTCCTACAAGTTGGATTTCAGAAAACCCTTGAAGGTAATGGATGTCTTGTATGTACCTGGTTTGGAGAAAAATCTCCTTTCCATCTCAGTGTGGGGAGATAAAGGATTAGAGTCGCTTTTATTGATGGTGAAGTTCTCATGTGGCCAAGAGGAAAGAATATTGATGACTCTATTGTGATTGGTGTCCAAGAAGGAGGTCTATACAAGTTAAAGGGACACTCAGATTCAACATTAGTACACAACATAGTAAATCCAAGTGAGCTATGGCATATAATGTTCGCTCACTTACACTACAAAGCATTACCAATCGTAAGCAAGATGGTAACAGGATTTCCAGAGATTCAGGTGGATCATGAAGGAACATGCAAAGAATGCGCACAAGGCAAGAACATGAAGAATCCATTTCCAAGTAGCGACAACAAAGCCAAAGGAGTTTTGGAAATCATGCATTCATACATGTGTGGACCGATGTCAACCGCTTCAGTTAGAGGGTATACATATTATGCTTCATTAATTGATGATTTATCACGTAAGGCTTGGATTTATTTATTGAAATCAAAAGGAGAAGTATTTAGCAAGTTCAAAGAATTCAAAGCACTTGTAGATAATCTTTCTGAAAGGAAAATAAAGACGTTGAAGTTAGATAATGGAGGAGAGTTCACCTCATATGACTTCAAAGCATTCTGCAGAGAAGTTGGGATTAATATGGAGCTCTCTACTCCCTACAATCCTCAACAGAATGGGGTAGCAGAAATAAAGAACTGAACGATAATGGAGGCAGTAAAGGCCATGATGCATGATCAAGACCTACCTATGCACCTATGGGCATAAGCATCTAGGACTGTTGTTTATGTGAAGAACATAAGTCCTCACCATGCACTTGGGAACAAGACACCAGAAGAAATGTTTATAGGAGAAAAGCCATAGGTCAGGCACCTACGGATATTTGGTTGTCTAGTGTATGTGCACATTCTCAAGGATAAGAGATCAAGGTTGGATCCTTCAAGAAAGAAGGGTGTATTTGTTGGATATAGTGAAACATCGAAAGAATATAGAGTCTACGTCCTTGGTTACAAATAGATCGATATTAGCTGAGATTTCACCTTTGATGAGGATGCAACCTTCAATAGATCAAGGCAACATCATACATATGAGATCCATGATTAGGAGTTTGAAGCTCCTATATTTGCAGATACAGACGTAGGTAATGATGTAGTGCCAGAAGAGCATGGTCGAGAGGACCATGACATGGTAGAACCACAAAGACCTGTAGAAACAAATACAAAAAAAAATAAGACCAACTTGGGATTGTGAGATTATTCAGGATGCTAAGAAGTATGGTGCTCCAGATGGATCTTTCATAGAAAGAAAGAGACCTCGACCATATTCTAGTTATGTGACATTGTTATGTGATATCATTGATGTTGGGCCTACCTGTTATGAAGAGGCTACATAGAAGAAAGTATGGAAGGATGTCGTGATTGATGAATACCAATCCATCATTAATAATGATGTTTGGGATGTGGTTCCGAGACCAAAAGAGAAATCAATTGTGAGTTCCAAATGTATCTATAAGACAAAACACTCAACAGATGGAAGTATCAAGAAATATAAGGCAAGATTCATGGCTCGTGGATTCTCCTAGAAAGAAGGAATATATTATGAGGAGACATTTTCTCCTGTGGTGGGGTACAATTCTATTAGAGCTATACTTGCAATAAATGCAGTGATGAAATGGAAGGTACATCAAATGGATGTAAATACAACCTTCATAAATGGTGTAGCGGAAGAATAAGTGTACGTGGAGCATCCACAAGGATTCAAGACACATGACAAAGAGACTCATGTGTGCAAATTGAAGAAATCCTTGTATGGATTAAAACAAACACCCAGGGCATGGTATGGTAGAATTGACAATGTTTTGATGAGCTTGGGATTTTCCAAGAGTAAACCAGATACTAACCTTTACTACAAGGTTGAGGATAGTGGACCAGTGATACTGTTGTTATATGTGGATGACTTGTTTCTAACAAGGAAAAAGAAGCTCATCATTGAGTGCAAGAGAAATCTTGCATCAGAGTTCGAGATGGAAGATCTAGGTATGATGCATTACCTTTTGGGTCTATAGGTGTGGAAGAAACCAGATGAGATTTTCTTGTGCCGAGGAAAATACGTGGTAGAAATCTTGAAGAGATTTGATATGATGGATTGTAAATCCATGCCCACACAAATGGTGACAAACCTGAACTTATTGAGTGATACTTCTTCAGAGATAATGGATGTCACCATGTACATGCATATGATTGTTTTGTTGATGTATTTGATGAATACTAGGTCAAATATATGCTTTGTGGTGAACACTTTGAGTCAATATATGGTTGAACCAAGACATGTTCACTTGATTATGAAAAAACACGTGTTAAGGTACCTGAAGGGTATGATAGAATTTGGACTCCAATAAGTTTCAGATCATAAGATAAGACTGCAAGGATATGATGATTCATATTGCGCCGATAGTGTCACAGATCATAAGAGTACATCAGGATGTTGCTTCAGTTTGGGATTATCTATGATTTCGTGGCTCAGCAAGAAGCATACTAGTGTGGCACTTGGTATGACCGAGGCAGAATATATAGCATCATGTTCATCTAGTAGCAAAGTTATGTGGCTTCGGAAGTTTCTTGCAGGGTTGTTTGATCTCGAGTTGGAGGTGGCTTCTATTTTTTGTGACAACAGAGTTGTATAAAGTTGTCTGAGAACCCTGTGTTTCATGACAAGTCCAAGAACGTCGAGATCAAGTACCATTATATATGAGATATGGTGCAAAAGAGAGTTGTGAAGCTCCAATATATTGGTACATATAACCAAATAGTAGGTGTGTTGACCAAGCCTCTGTCAAAGGTAAACTTTGAGTACTTCAAGGACAAGCTTGGTGTGGTCCAGAAGGACTTCCCTCGTAAGAGGGAGTGATGAGTCACATCTGCGATTCTTGGGGCAATATATTACAAAGTGTGGCAACAGTAGGTGGTCATTTATAGGCACGTTACTGACTGTGGCACCAATCAGCATGACCTCACACAAGGTCAACAAATGTCGAGCCTTCATGGATGGCGAGTTTCCCATCTTTTCAAGTTGGAGAGCCAACATTTGTGGTTGAAGGTGTTTCTTAGACTTGGTATAAATGGGTAGTGTGTGTGCACTACATCGCCTAACCCTCATGGTTAGATGCCCAGTCATTGTGGGATGGATGCCTGGTGTGGCAACCAAAAGAACTAGCTCTAGGGATAGTTGTCAGATTATGTGTGAGCTGGCGAGTTGTAGTTTCCTAGACTTTGTTTGGATTAGGTAGTAGCGCAGTTCTGTGTAAACTGGCTCAACTGCATATTCCATATTCTATGTGAGTTGGATGGTTCCTAGTTTTGTGTAAGCTATATGAAATGCCTGTAATGACATAAGGTTCAAAAGGACGACGAGGTTGTGCCCACTAGAGAGATGCTACATGTGTTGATGAGGCCCCAAATGCATGACTATGACATGACCATCAGATAGTTTATGTGTGTGACTATGATAGATCCTGTGTGGCTATGATGGTGATACTTGTGATGTTATATGTTTGATCATGAGATGGCATGTGTGGCCATGCTACCTAATATATGATTCATTTTATCATGAGATAGCTTGTGCGACTCTGGTGATGCTACATGTAGACTGGTCTGCAAGACCATGTGAGTCTTTCCCATGCCATGTGAGATGGATGGATGTGTTTGAGACCATTACATGAAAAACATCTTAGTTAATACCTCCCTAACTAAGAGGGAGTGTTGATTTTTTGATAGTTGCGGGAGGTATTAACCTCCAAGTGTAACCTTTGTACTTAGAATAGAATATTCTAGGAGTAAGAGAACCATTAAACAGATGTGTTAAAACCCTAGAAGAGAAGTCAGCCCAAGGAGAATATTATTAAAGTATTCAAAGGCTCCATAAAGAGAAGTTGGCCCTAGTCACCTGGACATGCTAGAATAAATAAGGAGGCTCCTAGCTCATTTGGACACACTCACTCACTTAGAAAATAATGTGCAAGTCTAAGGAGGAACTGTGGAAACAACTAGGGCACAAGTCTAAGGAGCAATAGTGGAAGCTAGGGCACAAGTCTTTCTGGTATGTTCTTCTTGTGCACTTCTCTTGGTAAAGGTACAATTTATTGGTATTGTGTTGTTGTTGCAATAGTGGTGTTTCTGGTTGACAAGACATGATATCAACTACAATACAGTAGTGGTGTTTCTGGTATTTGATTGGCAAGAGAAAGAACATGTGGGGTTGTTATCTAAGGGTATTGTAGTACTGCAAGGATGTGGCTTACTCAAAAAATTTAGTATCCTTTTATATGAAGAAATCAAAACCTATTGGAGTAGTTTGTGGACATGTGGGACTTTAGTATACGGGTATTCCGAGTTTAGGAGGAGTTTTCAAAGATCTCACTTGAGGATATATTCTTCATTACAGGTCTATCATAGTGTGGGATCATGGTGGACCTAAAGGATTTAGGTAGAGTAGGATAAAATACAATGAACTCTTATATTAATGCTTATTACATGTAAGGAATGCAAAAGGAGAGTAATTAAACCTTGATTGAGAACACTGAGAGCTAGTATAGTTGAAATTGTGAAAATGAATACCTATTTCCCAAGTTAGGTTGATGAGGAAGAAAATGAAATATTGATGGAGGAAGTTTCTAATGAAGAGATAAAAAGATTCCTAGACTCCTTCTAGATGGATAAAAGTCCAAGGCTTCATGGTCTGATTATGGAAGCTTTATATGAAGAAATCAAATTCTCTTGGAGTAGTTTATGAACATGCGGGACCTTAGTTTAGGGGTATTCCAAGTTTAGGATTTGTTTTCAGAGATCTCACTTGAGGATATATCCTTCCTTATAGGTCTATCCTAATGTGGGACAATGGTGGACATGAAGGATCTAGGTAGAGCAGGAGAAATACAATGACCTCTTATATTAATGCTTATTACATGTAGGGAAACCAAAAGGAGAGTAATCGAATCTTGGTTGAGAATATTGAGAGCTAGTGTAGCTGAAATTGTGAAAATGACTACCTATTTCCCAAGTTTTTTTGATGAGGAATAAAATTAAATATTGATGGAGGAAGTTTCTAATGAAGAAACAAAAATATTCCAAGACTCTTTACAAATGGATAAAAGTCCAAGGCTTGATGGTTGGATTATGGAATTTTTCCTGGGTTTTTATGATTTTATAGAAGAATATTTGCTAAGGGTGGTGGAGGAATTGAGATGCACAAGGAAGGTAATAGGAGAATTCAACTCAATATTTTTTTCTCTAATACCTAAGAATGATCATATAGCTTCATTTGAAGAATTCAAGCCCATCTCTTTATGCAATTGTATCTATAAGATAATTTCCAAAATCATTGCACTAAGGATAAAAAAAATATTCTTTGAGACCATTTCCAATGAATCGTTTGGATTCATTAATGGAAGACAAATAAATGGGCCATTGGGGTGGCACAAGAAGGACTATGCTCAATTAAAACCAAGAAAATATCAACAATGGCCCATGACATAGAAAATTGGTTGTACTTGAGATTGATGTTGACCTAGATTGGTTTTTTTGTTCATATATTGAATTTGATCATGGGATGTATGACTTCAATATATTTTATAGTATAATTAATGGTTCAACATCTAGTTTCTTTAGACTTTCTAAAGTACTAAGATAGGGTTTTGCATTGTCCCCAATGTTTTCTCTATTATAATTGAGGGTCTTATTAGGGTAATTTTAGAGGAAAAAAGGATTGGGGTTGTTAAAAGAATCAACTTAGGAAGATCATTTTTTATTTTTTTTTTGCCCTATTGAGCACTTAACACACACTTAAAATTTCTTGGAATTTTAGGGTACCACGTTTAATTTGTTTTCTTTTAATCGATCTCTTTAGATCCTTGTGTTTGATTGAATTTCTTTGATTTCCTTAGTTTGATTTTTTATCATTGTTTGAACAATAACTCAAGCCTACATTAAACCCTAAAAAGGAATAATCACGTTTAGGATTGATCAACAGAGTGACAGAAGGAAAAAAACATAATTCTGCAAAATATTACTCTCTTTGGATCGAGCCGATGAAGGCATTTGAATGGGTGGGAATGTAATGTTCAAATAAACTATTAAGTTGTTATAATTGGCCCGACCCGATGATGTTGAGTAGTGGTGATCAACCAGGTTGTTGGTGTCGGTCATTAAACCATGGTAATGCACGTCCAATCACACTTTCCCACGTCACCCAATGTGACCATCAGGTGAAGGTTGAAACCTCCAATCGACGAGGTGACAAACAAAGTCAAGTTGTGAACCTCCAAGACAGAGCAACCGTCTGATCCAAACAATCGATAAATCAGGGCTGTCCATTGATTAATGAAGAAAGGGATTTCTTAAGGCTTGTCCCATGCGCCATATAGGATGACACGTCATCACCTGTACACCTGCCATGCCAACATATGCATTCACTTTTTAGCTAGGTCATATGCCATGTAGAACTGCCACTTCATCATCCGTACCAAGACACACCACTCCTCGTTATACATAATACAACGCTAAGCGTCCAGTCAAATGAACGACTGAATTTGAATCGTCGATTTGATGAATTTATAATGCATTCCCTCCTCGCTATCTAGGTGGGACCCTACACGTCACTTTATTAGTCTATCTATATACCATCGACACATCCTTCTTTACCTTCCATGCTAATCATCCACGTCACACATGCACACGCTCAAATGACATCATTGTCGTATGGTTATGGGAATCCATCACCGGATCGATGTTAGTATTGATTCATGCATGGGAATCCACGTCACGCTCAAAGAACACCCAAGAAGCCAATGATGAGGTCTGGGGATGTTGAAGTTGGCTCCAATTCCATGACTCCATGAATGGAAGAAACCCCAGCATCCAAGAGCACATAACCCCTTATCAGACTTCCTTCAAAGAAAATTTCAACGCTCGTGCTGATGTTTGGAGATACATAACCATGCACAGGAGGGGAGTATTCTACCTAGGTGCCAATTCCTTCTTGGAACAATCTATTTAGAATGTTTGATAATGAATACTACCTTGAATAAACCCCCCATAGCAACCTAAAGCTCATTGAAGTGGATGATGTGATGTTCCCAACAATTAGGAAATCCTTGGTACACTTAGTAGCTACAAGAACACCTATCATTCCTTGCAAAAAACTGATGGAGTGGTTTATTAGTCACATTGATGCCCAGGGTTGTAGGATTTTAACTTAGGAAATCCTTGTTACACTTAGTAGCTACAAGAACACCTATCATTCCTTGTAAAAAACTGATGGAGTGGTTTATTAGTCACATTGATGCCCAGGCTTGTAGGATTTTAACTGACAAGGGTAAATGTATCATCTCTTTAATCCCTCAATATGCCAATACCTATTACAAATTGTTGGAACCCAGTGAATCCCTCACCAAAGAATTCATGATTACATTTGATGAAAAGTATGAAATTAGCAGGATATTGGGTAGTTGGTGGAAAGAAGACAAGAAATTTGTTAATCGGTCCTCAAGGAGGTATGCCATCAATGGTGTAAGAGAACCCTATATGTATTCCATGATCCTACTATGCAGACTTTATGGGGAAAGATATCGTTCTCAGTGCTTTGAAGCCCGACTGCCATTGGCCTACCATATAGTGATTTGGGGAAGACATTTCAACTAGGGAGGTATCATATCCAAACATCTTAGTCTAAAGATCAATCAAGCATAGTCACCATATATTGGTGTTCCCCCTAATTTCCATGTGGCATATTTCCTCTTGGATGTATTATGTGCCAAGAATACTTTCCTTGGTCTGTCACTTAGCTAGCATGTTTCTAAGTTTCCAGTCCATGTATACTTCAACATGCTTTGGGAGAGTAGGTATAAGAAGTTTTATTCACAAATTTGTGATTTCTTCATGGCCATGATTTATTTTCTCATCTTTGGGAAAGAGTTTTCGAGGCTATCCAAGAAGGAAAAGAATACCCTGACATGTATAGGGAAACAGTACCTAGGGGAGAAGCATACATACTTAAGGATCTATGGGGCTACTAGTACACCACACATACTACCAATGTATGTACCCGATAGACTTGTAGTTGGAGAAATATGTTACCTGTCCATTATGTATGGATTCAATACCACTTTGGTCAAGGATAAGAAAATACTATTCACCCCTTATGGATTTCAGGTGGGATATTATGTGGTAAAGGATGCAAAACATGAAAAGCAAAAAGGTCAAGTACATCTGGAATATTGGTTTATGATTGGGAGATTTAGGAAGCATGACCCCAAAGGCTTGGTTCTAAGGAAGGACGAGCAAGTAATCTTGAGCTTTCTCATGAGTAGTGGCAGAAGAAGTTGTTCACTACAGATGCCCAAGACTAGCATGAGGTAGACAAGAGGAAAGCAAACATGAAAATAACTATTTTTTCCTCCTTACCTCTCGAAGAAAAAATCAAAATGGTCAATCTAGGAGCCTCCTCCAACAAGGTTGTTGATAAAGAGAAAAAGGAAGAAGAAGAGAGGCTCAAAGTAGAGAAGGAATATAAAGCCTTACAAGTAGAGAAATATAGAATTATGAAAGAATATGCAAAGAAAAAAGACTATAGGAAGAACACAAAAATAAGGTTGAAGAGGAAGAAACACAAAAGGTACTCACAGAATAAAGGAAGAAAGTAGAAAGGGAACAAAGAAAGCAAGAATACATAGAGAAAAGGAAAAACATAACAAGAATAAAAGACCCGACAGGAAGAAGAAGAGTTGAAGAAAAAGAAAGAGCAAGAACATGATAATGAGCTCAAAAGGATACATGCAGAAGAAGAAAAACATAGGAAGAAAGAGGAGCTGGAGCGGCTAGAAAGAGAGAAGGATGAACAAGAGAAGAGTATTAAGGAGAACCAAGAAAAATATGCCACTGCTATGAAGCCTAAAGAAGTTATTGATTTAACAAAACATCAGGAAAAGGGGGTGGATACTGTTGTACACATTATAAAAGAGAACGTGAATAAATAGGATCCCCCAACAAACCTAGTAGGTGACAAGAAGGCGGATAAATGACAATAGTGAGTAGGATACTCACTCAGAAAAATATGATGCCTCAACAACCAACAACGAGAAAGATCAAGATCCACCTGGTGGACAAGACTCAGAGGTGCCCTTGCATGGAATTCGGAGAGGAGACATAGATGGTTAGGATAATCAACCTGATCAATATGGCAAGTGGGAAAATGACCAAAAAAATTATAATGATACATGTGGAGGAGATGCAGAGCATAGCCAAGAAAACAAAGAGACATTAGCACCACTCTCGGGCAGACTCTAGACAATGATAAAAATGTTGAGAATCCAGATGAAAGCTTACTGGATGGCTCATAAGTTTTGGGAGAGAAGAAAGGGGAAGAAACTCAAGATAAATCCCAGGAGTCTGCCACAGATGAAGCAAATCCTAGTGATCAAGAAAAAGACATAGATAAGTATTTTATAGGAAAATAGCAAACTTAAGACCCCATTTTAGAAAATTTCTACACTCCTGGAATTTTGAGTAACAACTTGTCTCAGGTTGATCATCCCATCCCTCAACTAGTGGAGGAGGTGGTTGACTTAGGATATTTTTCCTATGATAGAAAGAGGAGGTATATAGATAAAAAATCTCATAGGAAGAGAAAGACCACACTAGAAAGTGGTGTGTTTTGTACCTTATAGGGGGTGATCATAGACACAGAAAGAAAAGATGAGGCATCTTATTTAGCAGGCATGGCCATCTCCCATGCATCATTTGACAAAGTTATTAAAAAATAAAGAGAATTGGAGCAAGCTAGGTAAGAGATAGAATCCCTCAAACATTGCAATATCATCAAGAAGTTGGAGGGGTGGAAAAATTGAAGAAAGAGCTATTGGAAGAGCATGAAAAATGCCTCAGGGTGTAGGAAGAATTTATTATGGAAGAAATTTCCCTTCAATAGGAGTCCCTACTGCTTGGGATTACCCACAAGGAAGTGTTGTGGTGGGCTGAGAAAGGGGCTAGTACATTAGACAGAGTTGAGTTCATCCAAGAGGTGCAAAAGGACAAAGGTGCAAAGGAACACAATATAGAACTATTGTTGGATGAATGATTAGCTCAAATGTAGTTGACTACCAAACATTGGGCAAAGATTGTGGATGAGCCAAGAGATAGAGTGGAAGAATAATGGGAGCATTACAAGTGGGTGTGGGAGAAATTGAACCAGTGGATGGACAATCTCTGATTACCGACTTTCGACTCTCCCATAAAATTTTGACCGATAGATGAAGTGTTGGTCGTTTTGCAGTGGGTGACAAACGAGTACAAGGATGAGGTTATAAAAATAATCGTTGTGGAACATGGACATGTACAAAGGTATGTCGTTGATTAGGTCAAGATCACCGATCGGTTGGAACAATTAGCTAGTATAATGCAAAAGTATTCTTGTTGATTCTGGGATAGAAAGAATGAGTTGAGTATGTCGATGGACCAACATCGGTTTCCTTTTGGGGACAACTATGCCAGGCTATACTATGAGTGGGTCGATTATGTGAATGAGCATCCAAAGATGCCCAAATCACCTGAGTCATCTTGAATCAATCTACTATTGATCTATTTCAAGTCATCGAGGTGGCTATTTTTATTTTTCTAAGACTGTATAAATAAGAGAGTTCGACCCATAGTTAAGGTCCTTTGGCGAAAGCAATTTTCTGTTTTATTGTATTGTAGATCTATTTTCTACAGTTAATAGAGAAGCTCCTCTAGAGCCTAGAAGTTGGATTAAACCAATGTGTACTTGGCGATTAAATGGTGGATTGTTTTTCACTTTATCGTTTTGTTAATGATGTATAGTAAGAATTTCTTTTGACCAAGTTATCTTGCGAATTGTGAATACTACTTTCATGAGTTTCAAATCTTATTTTTAATTTGCATGTTAGTGAATGTTTATATCTAGTTCTATAAATAGTGATTTTGGAATTATTTCTTGGTAACTAACATGTCTGCGATTATAAGTTTACATGCATGTTGAATAGCTATTTATTTAAGTCTTTCAGGGAATTATTTCTCAGAGGAATATATATCAGTTGATATGTTACTTGTTATTTGCATTTCTTTCGGAAAATTTAGCTTTAAGAGAAGTTGTAATTTTTATATCCTTTTTTTGGGTGTGATTGGCTAGCAAGATTGCTTCTTGATTAACCGCAAGTGATTGATGTTGTGCCTCACCTCAAAGGTTATCCCACGAACAATTTTTTTAGTAATATATTTTTTTATAGCATAAAAAAACAGATGCTTAAAAAATAAGAAAAAAACAAACGATACGAAATTGACCAGTCTTAAAGCCCATCGATCAATTTTTGGGCCATTAATCCAGAGGATTACACTATCCAAATGGGGAAGAGTCTAATTAGGCCTTTTCCTTGGGTGTAATCCCTCCTTTTGAGTTAAAGGGAATCCAACCCCCTCAATAGGCCCATTTGCTTTTATTGATGAGGTACTCCTGTTTTGTGATGGCTCTTGGAGAGATGCAAACAAACTAAAGGAAACTTTAGATTTATACAGTATAAAATTTAGGATGAAGATCAATATGAAAAATTATTCAATTTCTTTTAATGGGTAGAAGAGAACTAGATAAGGCTTCTTATTGAAATCTTTCCTTTCCAACACATTGATCTTCAATTAGATTTTAAATATTTAGGTTTCTTCTTAAAGCCTAATGATTATGGAAAAAATGATTGGAATTGGCTAATTGGAAAGGTTGAAAAGAGGATTGGTTTATGGTGAAATATATGGCTTTCCTTGGAAGGGAGGTTAACTTTGGTGAAATCTTCTCTGGAAGCAAGTCCAATTTACTGGCAATCATTGACCTATTTATTCCCAAAGGAGTTTTGGAAAATACAAGGAAGAAAATTTTCAAAATTCTATGGACTAGTAAAAGGGGAAAATATGGTTTACCATTAATTAAGTGCTAGGATTTAACTTATCCAAAGGATGTACGGTGTTGGGACTAAAAACATACACCATTTTGGTAAATTATTTTCTACCCAGAGTTTATGTAGACTTACCTCAAAGAAAGGTCTATGGAATTAGATCATCATTCATAAATGCATTGAAACTTATCCTATTGAAGAGTGAATCAAAAGTCCAATCAATCCCATCCATAATGTGTCTATAGTTTGGAAATCTATTCTATTATCCTTTCTTCTGGTAGGAAATTGGTAGGTTTGAAGGGTAGGCAAAGGAGAAAAGGTCAGAATATGGGATGGCCCATGGGTGGGGTGTGGAGATGAACATAAATGACTTGAAAACTTGATTTCCTCTCTCCAAGAGATGGGGATTTTTAATTTAGCCAAGGAATATTACCTGAAACCAACAAATATTCGGTAGCAAAGATAGAAAATTGTAGATATTATAGGTTTAGAAGGAATGGGAGGGGAGAAGTAAGGGGCATATGTAGGAAAAATAAATTTAAGTCATGTTATAATCAAAGATGTAGATGATGAATTAGTATGGTCCAAGAATCCAACATTGGGGATTTAAACTACGATATTAAGGTGTAAGGAAATGTTTATAAACAAAAACCAAGGAGACGATCCATGGTGGTGGAAGCCTTTGTGGAAGATAAGGGCACATTTGAAGAAAAGGGTGTTTATGTTGTTTGCCATTATGCATAAAGAGTTAATGTGGGAAGTACTACAAAATAAGAATCACCAAGTCCTTAGTAGACGAACCTTGTGCAAAATGGAGATTGGAACTATAAATCACCTATTAACATCTTGTACATATACTTGCAAGGTATGGGAAGAGATGGATTTTATGATAGGATTAAGGGCAATTGGAAGGGGAAGATTGTTTTAGAAAGCTTCAAAAATTGGTATCATAAAAAGTAATTAAAAGAGTACAAAGCACTTCCTATGTCTTGGGGTATTCAACTTGTTAGGAATGTAGACATTTTCCGAGATAAGTTTATTTTTCATTCTTATTGTAATAACACTATTTGAAATTTTTAATGCCACTCCATAGGTTTAGATTCAATAAAAGTTGATTCATGAACTAATTTATAAGTCATGAGCATGATGATACTTTGATGGTTCCTGTGAAGGCATACCAATTATTTTTGGGGTAGGAGGTATCATTTTCCTTAATGAAATTCATTCCATAAAGTTCAAATTAGGATTGGGAGAAGGTTCAAACAATTATGTTGAACTTTTTCCCTTGAAATTGTTATTGAAATTAACAGTCGATAAAGGAATGTTAAAGTTTTAAGTGTTTAGATATTCCTAGGTGGTTATTAACTAGATGAATGAAAAAATCAAGATGATCAATCTCGTATTGAGTCCTATCTTTGACAAGTAAAGAGAATGCCATTTTTTAATAATATATCTTTATTTCATGTCTATAGAAATATAAATACATAGGCTGAATCACTATTAAAAGAAAACATTCAAATAGTTGTTGACAGTTGGCTTGTAATGTAAAGCAAGGATGGAACAATTTTGACTGAAAGCATTCTTTCAGTGCATGGGATTTAAACCTGGTATCATAGTAGTTCAAATTTTTTTATGTTTGACTTTTCATTTTATATGGTTTTGAAGAGACCCTTTTTTCTAATTTTCGTGTTTATTTTTGTTTATAAAAATATTATATAATCTCTAAAGTGATATGTTTTATTTTTATTAATTTTTTTTGCTTTTCAAAATTTTGTAAAAGATTATTATTAATCCAATAAAGGACTATAATCTGAAAGGTTTATAAAGAAAACTTTCATAAGAGATTTATGGAAAATGGTTGCAAACCTTATATTTGTATAAAGAAAACTTTCATAAGAGATTTATGGAAAGTGGTTGCAAACCTTATATTTGTAATGGTAAAAGAGATTTGGAACTTAAATAATAATAATTATTATTATTATTAAAAAAATAACCAAAAAAAATTGTAATATGTCAAGCGTCATGACTAATCAACAATATTTATACCATGGAGGGTTCTTATAAATAATCATTCAATAATATTTTTTAATATATTATATCATACATGGATTTTTCTTCTTTTTTCTATTTGGATCAGATGTTTTATAATTAATGAACATGCTTATTTATAATATTGAATAAATCTTGGCTTTTATTTGTATAATGTTTTTTGAATTATCAAATTAGAATTATTGTAAATTTTTTATATTTTAATTTCAATAAAATAATCATAATTATCTTACCTCAAATTTAATATTTTGAAACAATAATTTTATCTATGAATTGGTATTAGGGATTAACATGTAATATGGATGTAGGTGAGTACCCACTTTAACTACTTATACTAGACTTTTTTATGAACATGTTGGGAAACTTCTCATGAAAACATATAAAAGATTCCAACAAAATTTAATAATTAATATGCACTTTAAAGCTATATGATGTAGGTTTTATGAACATGTTGGGAAACTTCTCATGAAAATATATAAAAGATTTCAACAAAATTTAATAATTAATATGAACTTTAAAGCTATATGATGTAGGTTTTATTTTCGTTCTTAATTCGTATGATTTTAAGTAATTTTGCTTTTTAGTTTCGTGAGACAGCTTAGATGGTAGACAAGCGCACTTTTCTCCAAGTGTTGGGAGGAGGTCTTGTGATCAAACTGAGTTTTCGGGATGGGTATTGTAATGCTGCTATGTAAAAACATTGTATATTGTTGTATATAATCGAGAAACTTCTCCGTGAAAAAAAAAGTAATTTTTCTTTTTATATTTATTCTTTCACATCTTTTTTAGGTAGACTACCCATGAGAAAGTTAAACCAAAATTATCACAAGCCAATACATTTATTATAAAATTTAGTTTTTAGATAAATTGAAGAAAATCTTGTAATGAGTTTTAAAAAGAAATTTATAAAGTGGATTTTGGTAGACTTTGGATAAAAGATAAATATTATATATTAAATTTACTAATTAAAATTAAAATTGTGAAATATAAAACAAATCATTGTATAAATTATTATGAATGTTTATGTATTAAAATATTAAATTAATAAATTAAAGTGGCATATGCCAAATAAGTAAATAATAAAATTTTGAAAATAAATAAATTAAATCTAATTAAAAAAATAATATGAAAAATTAAAAAATAATAAATAATATAAAAAAAATTGAAAAAAGTAAAAGAAAAAAAGGAAGTATAATTGCTGTAAGCTCCTCTTAAAAAAACTTAAAGGACTACCTTTTCTATTTTACTTATAAAGCATTTTCATTCTCTTCCCCAAAAAACCTCACATACTTAAAGCTCACATACTTACCAGACTAATTTTCCACATTCATTTTTCCCACTTCTACTTAGAAAAATCAATTAAAAGTTTTGAGAAAACCATTTTACTTTATTGAGAGGATGCACGATACATTATATTGAAATTATTATTATCATGGAGTTTAAAAATCTTTGCTATTTTCTTGTGGATCAATAATTGATGCTAATTAGTCCAAAGAGGGAGATATTCTAAAATAAAAGGTTTTAAAATTTAAGAGAAGGGTCAAGTTTTTTTTTTTTTTTTTTAAATCAAATATAAGATTTATGGTTTCGTTTGCTAGGCGTTAACATTAATAAGGTGCAAGCAAGTATTGAGAAAAGAGAAAATGGGTATTGGGAGAATAGTTTAGGTTAGTATCTATTTAGATTCCTATTGTGAAACAAGTATTGGGAGAATAGTTTAGGTTAATATTTATTTGCTAATTAAAGTATTTAGAGAATGGATTTTGCACCTAATGTAAAGTAAGTAGTGGGAGAATATTTTAAGTTAATATCTATTTATTTTCCAATAGAAAATTTGTTCAATTGTACTAGTAAATATAATTTGTTTACATTATTAAATTTGTGATTGAGATCGATCTAGGAGATAGACAGTCCTAAAATAGAGAAGCAAGGGAACCTCATTTTCTTCTACAAAATGACCACATGTGCCGGAACCAAAAAGGATCTGGGAGAGATCATCAAAAAGACAAAACTCATACAAACTTGGAGGGAGAAAACTTCCTACAAGATACACATTAATAGCTAGTAGATAAGTACCAAGCTATCTAAAAAAAGAACTCCAACTGGAAGAACAAAGGACTTAGTATAGACTAAGAAACTGCTTGGAGCCTTCAACCCCATTAGTCCACTGGTAAAAAGTGATCCAGCCTTCTGGTTCCCTCAATGACAACTTTGAGAGATGATCATCTTCAACATTGTATTCCATGTAGATGTGCTCGAAGCTTATGTCAAGAAATGATTTGATTAAATCCTTTATTCTAGACTTCCAACCCTCAATAGTACTTGACTGAAGTCTGCCTCTATTGGAAATCCAATCAATCACTACTTTTGAATCGCCCAGGATTTGGAGACCGTGGAAAGACAAATGTAAAGCCAACTTGAGTGTTTCCCATACTCCCATTAACTCAACTCTAGTATTTGTGCCTCTCCCACAATTAAAAAGCCATTTATAAACTGTTATTTCTGGTGTTTTAAAGACTCCACCAGCCCCACATTTTTTGCCATCCAGCTGGGCAGCTCCATCAAACCAAGTTGTGGTAATAACCCTTTTTGAAGAAATCATAATAGAACACAAATGGGCAAACTTTTGGGATTTTAATCCTCTATTCTGAAGGCCTAAAGTTTTATAAATCACTGAGTGGATTGATGGATTTTTCTCCTCGAAAATTGTTGAGTTCCTCTCCAACCAAATAAACCAGCAGATGTGTGCAGCAATCACTGTAGGAACATACTTTTCTTCCACCCAGTTTTTAAAACACTCATTTAGGGTATTCCCATTCCAACAATTTTTAAAGCTTTGAATCGTGGCCAATATATCCCACACTAAAATTGCAAAAGAGCAATGAATGAAGAGGTGACTGGTGTTTTCAATCTCTTGAAGATATAGATGACACTGAGACGATCCTTCCCAACCTCTAAATTTTAGATTTTCCCAAGTTAAGATCTTATTCTCCGCTGCCAACCAGATGAAACATTTTATTTTGAGTTGCAGGTCCCAATTCCATAAAGCTTGTCTCCACCCTGTTACTTTTGTTAATCCCTGCGTAGAAAGCAAAGCCTGATAAGTGTTATTTACAGTGAGGATTCTCGAGTTATCACCTCCAGTCTACAGAAGTTCATCTTCTCTGTCTTGGAGAAAGGCACCTGAGTCGATAAGTGCCCTTCGAAAATAATTCCATTCATCTTCTAAAGCACCTGAAAGGCCTAAATCGGTACTAGAGAACCACACGGAGGAAGAGTGATGTTCTGTGAGCCTCCTTGCCTGCAAGAGAGAGGTGATATTGCATTTTTTAAATTCAGATAGAAGAGTTAAAGAGATAAACGACTTATCACCCATTCCTAAGATCATGTCTCTACTAAGAGCAATGAGATGACCCGAACCCAACGACCAACTTAACCAATGTGTGATCAAATGGATTGATTTCAGTAGACCTTTCCAAAATCTGGAAGTCGTATTTAGGTGGAAGGTAGGAGACCTGAACCAGTTTTTAACCGTAGTATGGGGAAGGTACTTATCAATAACCACTTTATGCCAAATACCATCACACATCAAAACACGCCAAAGAGAATTTGCAACCAAGGCCTTGTTGAAATTGAAGATATTCCGCAGACCCTATCCTCCATATTTCTTTGTAAGTGTGAGAAGTTCCCACTTGCAGAGATGAAAGTGTTTTGATTCACTATTCCCTTTCCAAAGAAAATTGAACATAATTTTTATTAGATTTTTTAACACAGTATAAGGGATGGTCTCTAGAGACATCCAATACATCGGTTGGCTTTCTATCACAGACTTCAATAATGTAAGGCGCCCTCCCAAAGAAATCCATCCGTAGCACCAATTTCCAATCTTCTTTTCCACTTTCTGTAACATCTAGTCCCAATATTCAACACGTTGCAGCCCAGTTTTCAAGTGATAACCGGGATATTTGAAATCAATAGAGAGATCAAAGAAAGTAAAAGGAAAAAACGTTATGTAAGGAGCTAAATTCAGAGCCGACAATCCTTCATGGAGGATCAAATATTTTGGTTCATTAACCTTAAGACCAGAAGCTGAACAAAACAGTTTAATGATCTTGTCGATCTCCCACCATTCACTTAAAATAGCATTTGACATAATAATGACATCATTTACGAACAAAATATGAAGAATTTTTATAGTTATGGAGACTTTTATACCAGTCAACAAACCATCAATCTGAACCTGTTTTAGTAGAAGGATGAGACCTTCCATAACCAATATAAATAACATAGGCGATAAAGGGCAACCTTGGCATAATCCTATGCCACTTTTGAAGAAATCAATGGCCTCCCCATTTAATAAAACAACAAAAGACGAGGAAACAACACAACTCATAATCCAATTAGTCATATCAATACCCAGACCAATTTGGATTAAAATCATCCTTAAAGGATCCCAATTGATACAATCGTAGGCCTTCTGAAGATCCAATTTCAGAACCATATATTTTAAATTTTTTCTTTTTATACTATGGAGGCATTCATGTACCGTCCCAATAACATCCTGGATTCGACGACCTTTCAGAAATCCCAACTTCTCTTTTGAAAGTGATCTGGACAGTAATGACTTTAACCTATTTTCTATGATCTTTGTGATTATTTTGTAACAAAGGTTGCATAAGGAAATAGGCCTGTAATCCCCAAAATTTTGTGTCTTATTTACTTTTGGGATTAAGGCTAAAAAGTTTGAATTAAGACCACCGAAGATAATACCTTTTATTCTCGCTTCTTCCACCATTTCTAAAAGGTCTTCCCTTACTAGATCAAAGTAATGTATAAAAAACTCTATCGTCCAACCATCAGGCCCTACTGTCATGCTTAAAAAAAGATAAAACCACCTTAAGTTCACCCAAAAGAATCAGACTGTACAAGGCCTCTGCTTCATTTTCAATGACAAACCTGGAGAAAAGACTCACCACTTTAACTTGGTCACAAGTCGATGGAGGATCCCGTGCTTTGATTTTTTTTTTAAATATTTCACTGCTTCTGCTTTAAGATCCTCCTGACCACTATGAATAAAACCCATTTTGTCTTTGATTTCCCAGAAAAATTTATGATTTCTCCTGAAATTGGCAAAGTTATGGAAAAATTTGGTGTTTTGATCACCACTTTTGATCCATATGGCCCTACTCTGTTGTCTCCATAGTTCTTCCTTTTCTGTTAAATACTTGTTTCTACTCTGTTCAAGGTTTTTCATAAACAAATCCTCCTCTATGGTTCTCGAACCTCCCAAAGAGTGTTGGAGAGTATTCATTATATCTTTTTCTAGCTTCAACATAAATGTGTTTTCTCTTATAGTGCGTAAATTTGCTCAAAGCTTTGTTTTGGATTTCAGTTCTTTAAGTTTCTAGAAAATACTTCTTTGTTTGCCACTCTCGCTAATGAATTTTGGATCTGTCTAGAGCTTATGAACCAAATCAAAGAAATCATGATCTAACAACCATTGTGAGTTAAATTTGAAAGGGTAAGCCTTAAACATAGGAGAAATTTCCAATTGTAATAACACCGGAGCATGGTCTGATACAAAAGGATATTCCACCCATGACCTATAAATACCAACACTCAAAAGAAGATCTTATAACACAAGGAACCTATCCATCCTTTTCTCAATAACATCCAAACCAGATCGCCCATTCCTCCACGTAGGTACCACCTTCCCCGAATCGATATCGATAAGTTTTTTGGTTTGGAAAAGGGCTTTAAAAAACCTGTCCAAGGACCCCACTGTAGCCGATCCACCCCAGGTCTCACTCGACAATAAAGTTAAGTTCAAATCCCCTGCGATAATTAGGTTTTTGATAGATAACAATCTGGAATCAACAACTAGGTTCCAGAACCTTCTTTTCTCCAAACAAGGACCATAGCTATTTAGCAAAGCAATCTCCCTTTTGCTAGCTATATAAGATCTTGCCAATAAAAGTCCACCAACAGTGAGAAATGGATCCAAATTGTAAATTCTCGGATCCCACAAAGCCAAAAGTCCACCAGAAGTACCAAATGAATTAACCACACAACAAACCCAGTTTGGGTGAAAGGCATGCATGAAAGATATTGATTTTTGAGCCGACACCAAAGTTTCTTGAAGAAAAACAATATCAGGCCGAGATTTTTCCAAATCACGTCGAAAGGAGGTGGATTTTAGGGTGCCTCCAGTACCTCTAAGGTTTAGAGAAAGAAAAGTCATTATTTTGCACGAGCCAGGGCCTTCATTTCTCTAAGTGCCCCACTGTTAGTGGAAGGATGAGAATCAGGATCCAAGGAAGTCGAAACAATTGATTTTTTTCCGGCGCTCCTCCTCTTTACTGGCGAGTAATCTATACCCAATCCCCTAGACCAGGAAAACTCTTTACCAACCCCTTCATCAAGTGAACGAGAAGTAAGAGTCTCTCCTACAAAATTACCAGGATCAATAACAAAATTACCAAGATAGACAGGTAGTTGAATCGAGGAGTTAGGATCACGAATAAAGGGTAGTAAGGAATCCAAAAACGCATGTAGGGTAGGCTCATCGTCTTCTGGTTCATGGTAACTAGGGAGGGAAGGGGAGCCATCAAACGACGTGCTAGTAGGTAAGGGTCTATCCAAATGATTAGTAACAGGAAAAACGACGAGAGGAGACTGGTGTAAATAATCAATAGGCTTTAGCAGACAAGAAGGAAGAGTTTCGCTGCCCGGAGTACTAACCAAAAAGATAGCCTTGTCCTGTTGACTCCCTGACTCAATGTCACAACAATTTTTTCCCAACACGGAAGACTCGTCTACACTAGTAGTCAGATTTTTAAGCTAGTCCGATGCATCCAAAGCATCCTTTTCTAACAGAGATAGAGTGGAATAAAGTGTAGGGCAAAGGATTCTCAGCTTACCCGTCACTGTACCCACCGATTCTGACAGATCAAAATATTCCTGTGGAAACTGGAAGGAGCTAAGACCAGTGAAACTAGCACCCGGGGAACAATCTTGTGTATTTCGGTGAAGTGCACAGTCTTCTGATTCTTCATCCTCCACAACTAAACCTTTGTAGTCACGTCTCAGGTGACTAGTGCTCCGACATAAATTGCACCTGAAGGGTAACCCTAAATAATCCAGACGCTGAAGAATCCGACGGCCTCTCCACTCAAGCTCCATGACTTCTGGAAGCCCAGTATGTATATCCACTTCAACCAAAACTTTCCTGACTTTCCTGGACGCTGTTGAGAGTGAGGGCTTGTCAACCGAAATAAAGGTGCCCAAGGATTTCCCAATTTCTTGCAGGGCTCCTTCGTTCCAAAAATGCAGTGGTAAACCAGGGAGAAGGACCCAAAGGTGTCTGTGCTAGAAGTATTCGGTAACCGGTTCAAATGCCACCCTCCAACATTTTAACATAAATCTACCTCCACCAATAACCCACTTACTGTGCAGTAAGAGAGAAGCATCGTCGGGCGAGTTACACAGAATGTCGAACCATCCTTTTTTCAAAGACAAAAGCTCAGGTGTATATCCTAAAAGAGGACTCCAGACCTGCTCAACCCAAATGGGGAGTGACATAGAACACACATTATTGTATGAGAGCCTCCCCACAAGACCGCACAAAGCCATCCTACAAGTCTCCTCGAGACCTACATCTGAACCCAACACAATCCTCTTCACTACCTTGTTCACCTTCCACAGTCGGCGACCATCCTCAGGAGGACCAAAAGATTTCCCTGCTCTTCTTCGGGAGTCTGCAAATCCCGCACCACTTGACTTCTCTCTCAAACCAGTTATAGAGGTGTGCGCTTCCACTACCAAGGGAATATTAGTTAATCCTGGAAGGTAAATTGGAGGTGGATGAGCTCCGTTAGAGTTAAGACTATGGGGGCGAGTGTCAGGGTAAGTCAGATCAACAAGGATATGATTAAGGGAGTTTGTACTAGTTCCCAGAGAGTCCACCGAGGCGAAAAGACCCTCCACCTGTCAAACTCCTTCATCCTCCACTCCCATGAGAGCTCTAACGTTAGCATCTATAATCGCCATCCTAGGCGAGGCCATGGGAAAGCCACCTGGGCTCCACTAAACCGGTAAATGATCAGACACTATCGTACACCAGTTACCAAGAAGCCACCTAGGCTCCACTAAAGCCGATTCTTAACTCCAACAACCGACGAAAACCAGTTTCCAAGAAAAGAAATAAATGGTGGCTAATAAAAGTTAAGAATAATAACTAGAAACATTGCACCTGCACTCCACTAAAAAATGAAAAACGCTACAGGGTAGTTCAAAAACGCTGAGGTGTGGAGCTAGATAGAGAAGTAAGGAAAACAAAAAAAACTGCTAAAAAAAGAGCTAGAAAGGCAAAAAACTAAACTAAGTGAAGGTTTGTAAGCTACACCCACTGGTAACCTAGGAGCACAACAACGAGAGCATGGGTTTGGCCCTAATTCCATGTTGGAAATCCCACGCTTTCATGATTTATTAATTTAGTGTTCGAAAATATTGCATAAATAAGTATACAAAGTGTTAACATTCAAATAATACATAATAAATATTTGATAAAAATGTTTGTATGGGAATGCATGTTTAATATTTGACAAAATGATTATTATAAATATTTATATGTAATGTTTGAAAACAAAAATTAATAAAGAAAAATAAAATGCATATAATGTTTGACAAAATGGGTAATATAAATACATGTTAAATGTTTGACAAAATTCTTCAATTGAAAAACTAGACAATGCATATTATATGTATGACACTTAATATAAGGATGAATAGCATATTGGTGATATAAAGATACATGCTAATTATTTGACAAGATGATTGAATGAGAAAATTAGAAACCACATGCCATGTTGTCAAAATGTTTAATACAAAGACACATACCAAATTTTTGACAAAATGTTTGAATAAGAAAAATAGAAAGTGCATGCCATGTGTTTGAAAAAACTTAATAGAAAGGATGTATAGCATATTGTTGATATAAAGATACATGCTAATTATTTGACAAGAAAATTGAATGAGAAAATTAGAAACCACATGCCATCTGCACATGCCATCTGTTGTCAAAATCTTTAATACAAAGACACATACCGAATTTTTGACAAAATGTTTGAATGAAGAAGAATAGAAAGTGCATGCCATGTGTTTGAAAAAACTTAATAGATGCCAAATGTTTGAACGAAGAAAAATAAAAAGAATATATAATATACATAACTAAATGTAATGAAAAATATAAAATGTACATAATTTATTGGACAAAATGCCTCAAAAGAATTTCTATCAATTTATTTAGTGAGGGAAATTTTTGGAAGAAAATATTAAAACATGGGTTTAAGATTTTATAATGATCAATTAAAGAAAAATAATTTATAATTTGAAAATGATGAAAATTTTAACAACAAATTTTCTTTTTCCAGCAAAATGCCTCCAAGCATTTTTATCAATTCATTTAGTGAGGAAAGTTTTTGGAAGAAAAGATTAAAACATGAAAATTTTAACCACAAATCTCCTTTTGCAAATGATGTAGTTTTAAAATCTTCCTTTTTTATTTTATTGCAATAACATGACCTTTTTACTCTTTTGAAAGTTGTTTGTGTATGAATTAGACAAAATTTAGACAAAATTGTTGNACATGACATTTTTACTCTTTTGAAAGTTGTTTGTGTATGAATTAGACAATATTGTTCCATTCTTTTCTTATTTTGGAGTTGGGGTTGCATTATTCAAATTCAAACCTTTCTTATTTTGGAATAAAATTTTATCCCACGAGTCTATTTTAAAAGAGTTTTAATGTGAGCTCCAAGTGGCATGTTAGGTGTTTAATTTAATTTTTTTGCCTCCTTTTTAATGAATGTAATGAGTATTTTTAAAAGAGTTTTAATGTGAGCCCCAAGTGGCATGTTAGGTGTTTAATTTAATTTTTTCCCCTCTTTTTTAATGAATGCAATGAGTATTGAAGGGTATGTTGTTCATCTCTTTATTTTCTCTTAGTTTTTATGCTCATATTCCTAATAGGCATTCACCTATTCACTGGTGAATAGTTGTGAATAGTTTAGGGATTGATACTGCATGGTTTAATCTATTTCATGTATATGTTCATATTTTGAAGATGACATTCACCTATTCATTTGGGAGTAGTTTAGGGATTGATAGTTTGTGGTTTAATCCATATTTCATGGATAATTGATTATTTTTATGCTATATAGTTAAGGGTTGTTTTTCTATTAGTTGTTTTTTTTTTTGGTACATGCAAGTAGTCTAAGTAACTCATGATTTTTATTGTGGTATTATTTATAGTACATAGTGATTGGGGTAGTCCAAATCTATTGATATGATATCCATATTTTATTATTTTGGATATTAAGAACCTATTGATATGATATCCATATTTTATTATTTTGGATATTAAGGTTAGGTAAGTTGCATCCTTTTTAATATATATAACCACTTTATTCTTTAGATCACTTGGAATCAATCCAAGTGACTTATAACATGACTCATAGAAAATATTTGGGTATAAAACCTAAGAGGAGTTCTTAGGTCATAATATGAGTGTTTGGGCTCCTTTTCATGAGAAAATGATTGATTTCTAGTTTTAGTGGCAACTTGGAATCTATATGTTTTTGGTTGGATAGAAATCTAGTTTTTACTTCTTATGGGATTTAGTTGTTATCTTATGGAAATCCTTTGACTTTGTCATAATATGGAGGAGTCTCTTATGTTTTTCTTGAAATGATTAAATATTATGGTCATGGATTGACTTGATTTATTAAAGGTTTACTATTTTGCATGTATGGATTGCTTGATTGAGAATAGTAAACACAATATCTTATTTCATTATTTATTTTAGTGCATTGAGTATTATAGATTAGTCTTTAGATTTTTTTTTTTCTTAAATATGATGTGGAGTTTGGTAGCGATTTCTATTGATTGGGTAGAAATTGTTGAATCCACAACACACCCTAAATATTTTGTAATTTTTGGGTACCACTTTTCTTTAATTTTTTTGTTCATCTTGAAGACAAATTATGCATCTTAGTTTTGATATATTTTTTACATATTAGTGACGCTTTAAATTCATTCTTTTGTTTTAAGAAAAACTAAAAATTTTCCAAGTCCTTGATGATATTTAAACCAAGTTCTCACTTTTATTGTCAAGTTGTAATCACTTTCTTTGCAACAAAAAGTGAAATTGTGCACCGATGTAAAAGGAAAAATTTGCACTGATGTGAAAGTGAGAGAAGGGTGTCGATGCAAAGCATTGCTCCAAATTCAAATAATAATAATAATAATAATAATAATAATTTATTTTTAAGGTCACGACCAAGTCAGACACCAAATTTGTGTATGCGACCCCCTTGTTTGTGGGTCAAGGGACCCCCTCCGCACTTGGATTTGATTGCTAAAGTCTATGGAGGTATACATACCCAACCCCACTCCGGATTTGAACTTGTGAACTCTTAGTAGGGAACACATGTTCTTAACCATTAGCCCCCCTCAAGTTGTATATAAAACCTTTTTTTCATTAATAATGATAGATTTTGTCGATGAACGCTCATTGGTAGTTCATTTTTGCCGAAATGAAAAATGACAGCGACGAGAAAGTAAAAATTTACACAAATAACACTCATCGTTGTATTTTTTAACTTGTGTTCTTCATAGTTTAAAACTAGATAAAAAACCTTATTTCACATGATTTTCAAGGATCCGTACAATCACTCTCCCCAACTTTATCCAAACACAAAAGTGTAGGCCAACCACCAATAAAGGATCTACTTAGCGTTCGTTAGCCATTAATTCCTCAATTTGGTGGCTAGACTATCCATTCTCCATTCAATTTCAAAGTTTACAAAATCCAATTAGGTTTAATTTAGATTTGGAAATCATGGCGCTATATTGATTCATTTTTGTTATAAATATTCAAGCATTTGCCATTGTTTTGCTCATCAAAGTTAGAAATTGAATGTTTTGAATGAGGATTGAGCTATGTGAAGAAGAGTTAGACGCTGTGATCTTAGAGTGAGAGTGTATGCTGATAATCAAAGGCTCAACTAGTTTGATAGTTGGGTGCGATTTCTTCCGAGCCATTATTTTTCATTTTCATCTTTCCTCCACGTATTGTGCACATTGGATTAACTTCTCCAATTGAACTTGAATGTTTATTGATTTCAATCATTTCCTTGGCATATAATTTAAAATTGATACTTCATCCGAAGAATGTCTCCCTACCATTCAGATACCTACACCTAAGGATGAACAATCAAGACTTGTGTTCAAAGACAATGAGGCCATTATAGGCGTTCAAACCCCTTTTTCAGGATGGGGAGGATTTATAGAAAATTACATACTAAAGAGTATTTACATGTAATCCCTCATAAAGACCATAAGATAAGGGAAGTATATGACAAGGTATTCATTAATATAAGGATATCTAGCTTGCATTGTATCCACAAGGACACCTTTCATGCCTTGTGTTGAGGCTCTTGATTGGATCATCTCTCACATCGATACAAACCATAGAACTATCATAAATGATGAAGGCGAGTGTGTAGGTTCTTATCTTGCATTTGAGATGGAGAAGTATTACATGAGATCAAAACCTCATGTGTGTATGTCAAATACCTTTATGGAAGAGTTTCATGAACAACATGATATCAAGAAGATTCTATCCAATTGGTGGGTAGAGGATTTTTTTTTTTTCTACAAGTATGATGGTATCTATTCCTTCATGAATCTATGAGAACCATACATGTATATAATGGCACTGATAAATAGATTGTATAGAGAAATAGGTTTCCTACACTTCAAAGATGCACAGGTGCCACTGGTATACACTGTGGTGACTATTGGTAGCATGTTTAGTTGGGTTCCATCCTTTCTAATTTTCTCAATAGGATGATTGAAAGAGTTCAAAAGGCCAAGGCCAAGCTAGGAGTAGTACTGAACTTCTACATGACATATTCTCTGTTGCATGTGATATGTGCAACCTGAATTGGTACATTTTAGAACCCCCCATGTGTGTGTATTGTTAAGTTCTTTGGGAGAAAAAATACAATAAGCATTATTCTATGATTTGTGACCATTTTTTGACATCGTTGCATATGATTATATTTTTCAAGGGTTCCCAAGACTAACTATGGAAGCCATGAGAATGATAAGTTATATTGGAAGATGGTACCTACAAGATAAGTTTACCTATTTGAGAGTTTTTTGCACAATTGCATAACCACATTTGTTACCCAAATTTGTGCCAAATAGGTTAGTTTTAGGGGAAATTGCTTACCAAACTATTTTGCAAGGCTTCAACGCTTCTTTTCTTAAAGAAGACAAGAAGAAGAATTTTATTCCATACAACTTTATCTTGGACCATTATTACTCTAAATATCTGAAATAAGATAGAAAATAATCCAATGCTCTCCTTGAGTATAAATTCCCTCAAGGCTAGTTCATAAGGCATGACCCAAAAGGTCTTGTGGCTAAACATAATGACTTGATCTCTTTATATTGGTCATATTTGCATTGGCAATGGAAAGATGAACTCCCTTATGAAAGGATTGGGATTATGTCCATGTTATAGCAATATTTTCCTCACCCCATGCAAATTGCTCAGAAGGTATTTTCCATTTCCCTATGTAGACTCGAAGTCCCTTTTTGCAATTCCCAGAGCTAAAAATCACTTTTTTCCACATATACACGCCCTAATAGCTATACAACATGCATATACACAGGTTGCACCATTATAGACTGTGTACATAAGGTTTTGTGCCCTAAATTAAAAAATTGGTGTCGGGTTTATGTGTCACATCATGAGCTCCATGATCCTTGACCTTCCATATACTGGAAACGTTCCAACTTGGACCTTTAGTTCCATTTGAAGGCTATAAATGGGCCATATCCAAGCCATGGAAGAAAAGAGAGAATTCAACTTTGAGAGAAAAGTTACTCTGGAGAAATAATTCACTTCATATTGAGTCTGCATCCCTTCGTCCTTTTAAGTCTGAACACATTGTTCAGCCCCCAAGATCTTCCCTCTTTGATGGAGAACCTCATTATCTCTCTTATATGATCTTGCCTTTGGTGGAGGCCCAACTAGAAGGGACTTAGTTTCTCGGTTCCGAGATGTGCCGACATGGAAGTTTGTTATTCATACACTTCTGTTGATCATATTTTAATAGAAATACTCTTTTCTCGTCCAATTAATGCCTTGAAAATACTTGAATTGTTATTCCATGGGCGTATTTGTTATGAATATTGATGGATTATACTATTATATGTGCTAAATTTATGTATTATCACCATATGCTTGCGTATCTTGGTTGTTGAGAATAAGTTGTAGGTATATAGCTTTGAGTCGAATGCTCAATGATGGTCTTCTAGAAACGTCTAGACGAGGTAGGCTCTTTATCTTGTCTTGTTAGCATCTTTGCTTATATAGCATACTTGAGATTAGAGTTGATTTCTGTAGTCATTTCCATCTATTGTGGTTTACCCCATGCCATAGAGTGATTTTCCTCGTAACATAATTAGCGATCATACTGGGGATAAAGTCTTCTTTTCGAGGTTTGAAGTGTTTTCTCCTTTGATTGCTCTCGGTTAACTTGAGTTTTCTTGTCGTCTGGTTTCTTGACATTTTTTTTTTCATTTTGAGTCTAAGATGCTTAGCCTTATCCTTAACCTAGCAATGTTTTAATACATATACATGTTTTTTCCCTTGACAAGCGCGTACATACGCGAGATGTCGTTCTATAGGGCGTGTACATACATGATTTTTTTCTAAATAGTCACATACATCATCCTTTTTTGCTTGATTGCTGAGTTTGATGTTTGCTAGGTAAGTTTTGATGGTTGTTTAGTCTTCTTGGGTCTCTGTCATGACTGTTAAGCGTCTCTTGGGCGATAAGAAACCTTTCTTTGGTTGAATTTTTGGGTGGTTTTTCTTTCTCATCATATTTTTCATTGGTTGTCCTTGCATCTTGGGCTAGGTGTTTGCTTCTTGATATCTTGCTTGCTTGGTCTCCGTTTTCTTATAGTAGGGTTTATATATCAAGCTATTGTTCATTCCTAGCATTTTCATTCTTTTATATTGAAAATACAAAAAAAACACATTTTGCATTGTTGAAATTTGATCTTTTGGGTTCTTATCATTGATCTTAATACATGTATGGAAATATTGCATCTTATTTGAAATTGCAGAATTGAATTGAAAATTGCATTTTGAAAAAAGATTATCATTGGTTGAGAATTGAAGTTATGACTTTACATTTTATTCATATTCATTTATTTTACTTGCTGAGTCATAACATCATCAGTTTCATGACCACACCTTTTGAGTAAACAAATCCACTAAAAGTAACACTAATAAATTTAAAATTGATTAGAAATGATTTTATTTTTCAGGGTACACAAACTAGCTTAAGATATAGAGCCTTGGAATAGGATTTTGTGAGTAAACTTATCCAAGGCTATTAAAATCAACATATGTGTCTGACTAAGGGAGTGGTGAAATCCATTGTATAATTGGTGACATCAGGAGGCTCCACTCACACTGGAGTTAAGCACGAGATCGCGTGAAGTTGGTTGAGGAGATATCCCTCCAATGCCTTCTTAGCGTCAGATATATTTATGGGGTTCTATTTGTATCTGGGGGTCTTTCTAGTACCTTTACCTCTGTGAGAGGTGGTGTTTTCAATATTTCGGGCTTTGTTACCCTTCCCATATGGTGGACCTGACTTACGACTGTTCTCCTGTGCATTGATTATATTGTGGTGGCTTTAGTTACTTGACATAGGTAGCCACATAGGTTACTTGCAGGGGTTATTATGCAGGTACCCTGAGTCAGATAAGTGTTAGAAAACACACATCCTTTATGGAGGATTATCTCTCTGGGTGGATCTGATCGACTGCGTTGTTAATCCCACAAGGTCCCTTATAACCGATTCTGATACCTTTGATCTTTTGATGGGAGTCTCAGGCCCTTCTTGGGTGAGACATACCTACTCTAGTGAGGGAGGCCCATTTTCAACCACTATATCCTGTTTGTGTGCATTGGCATTTTTTCTTTATTTTGGTGTTCTCTCTGATTATTAGTTGGTCTTAGGATTTTGTATTTCATCGTGAGTTTTCATTGCTATGGTTAGTGGATCCCCCGTGACTCTCTCAGTCAATGCTACCCAACCCATGGTATTTGATATTTCCATGGGGACGAATCCTTTTGTATTTCCAAGTGGTAGACCGAATCATGATACTCAACCAATACCTTGGGCCTCTAATAATTTTTCTCTTGGTATGCCAGACATGTTTTCGCACTTGCCATTCTCTGTCTCGTTGCCTTATGTGAATCCTAGTTTTGGGTTTGGAGGCATGATGCCTCTTTATTCTCCCTTTTCGTTTGGTGGAAGTCATATCCCTCAACCAACTCTTATGGTAGGAGGTTGGAATATTCCTTCCTACAGATCCAATCTTAGCTTCACTTTTCTAGGAGAAGTGCTCAAATGGGCAATCATTCTACTTATTACATCCCATCCAACTATCCTTCTTCCGCTATGCCAGTTCCTACGAACGCTTTTCCCATGGAGGACCTCCATCCGTCCTTTGGTGTTTCATCTAGGGGGAGTCATTTTTATAGGATAGGCAATGCCCTTCACAAAGTTCCTTCGTCTAGGGGAAACATATATCCTCACCTGAGTAACCCTTGTCATGTTTCTTTCTCTTTTCAAGTGGATTCCTTGGTAATGATTCCCTTACAACCCTTTATGAATCAGTTTGGAGGAGGATACTATCCTACTAGATAAGACCATGGTGTATAAAAGAACCCTTCCTGGCACACAATTTCTCAAAACCAGTCTTTCCCAGAACCTTGGTCTCAAATGCCGCAACCAACCGCCGCCACCAGTCTAGTCACTTCAAGTCATACTGAAATTATATCACCAACCTATGCTAATCATGTTGGAGATTGGTTGACAACCTCTGAAAGTCATGTTGAAGACCAACAACCAACCGCTGCAAGTCATGCTGAGGGCACAAATCTAGTCACTGCTAGTCACACTGCACATACATCACCAACCTCTTCTAGTCATGTTGGGGATTCATCACCAATCTATACTAGTCATGTTGGGGGTTCATCATCAACCTCTGCTAGTCATGTTGAAGTTTTGTCACCAACCTCTGCAAGTCATGTTGGGCATTCATCACCAACCTCTACAAGTCATTTTGGAGATTTTCTACTAGCCTCTGCAAGTCATGTTGGGAGCATGTCACCAGCTAATGCAAGTCATGCTGGGAGCATTCATACGATTAAGAAGCCTAGACGTATAAGAAGTAATCCCAAGTTCCTTTGTAGTCTTTGCAAAGGAGATCACCTTACTCATTTGTGCCCTGCTACTACTATGGTACAAGGAGCATGGTTCTTTCCTGTGGGCCCTTTGGTTTATGAGTCGTCTTTGGTTTCCCAAAATTCTAATCGTTCTTTGGTTGATACAATAGTCGTGCCGATGAAATCTTCGAGTGACACCCCTCTTCCATTAGGGGGTGATGCATCTCTTGACCTTTTTGTCTCACATCCTATTCAATCAACGATTGAAGAAGTGGTCATGCTGATGCAATGTTTGGTCGATCCCACTCTTCTCTTGGAGAGTGACAAGTCTAAGGAAGTGACATTGCCGATGAAATATTCAGTCAATCCCACTCTTCTTTTGGGGGATGATGCGTCTTTCGACCATGTCCTTAGAATTTCTAATCTTGTACCTTTGGAACAAGGGAGCATTCCACTCTCTTCAAGTATGCTCCCTGCAAGTCCTAGGGAGGTTTCCTTTGATTGGAATGATATTGTAGAGCCTCAACTTCCTTCTTCTACACCCTTCCAGATAAGGGGCATTCTTCGATATATTGTAGATAAGGTAACCTTTGCAAGTATTTTATCCTCCTCGACTTGGAAAGGTTTGGGTCTTCCCAAGCTTGTGTCAGCTATCTGTGAGTTTCTGAATTTCGATAGATGTCCTGCACGGGAGCCCTAGCCTCCTCCATCATAAAAACATCCCCGAGTCTTTTTTAAGCTCTTTTCCAACTCTCTCAAAAAGCGAAAATATTAATGAGTGAACTTGTCTCTTTCACACTCGTAAATTGGATTTGAAAGGACGTCTATTTGGTGTAAGTTTAACCCTTTTTTGGGCCAAGTAGACTAAATTTACGAAAAAGAACATTCTTTGGAGTTAAGTTGTAATTGCATCTCATTATCTTGCTTTCAATATTGAGACTTATGTCTGTTCTCGCTTTCATATTATAATCCTATTACCTCAACAATTTGCATCATCAGCCAAGCATAACCTTGTTTATATCCTTTGCATCTTGATACCCTGTACCCCAAGAGGAAACATTCCCGCAAGTGTCCATATCCAATATGAACCCCCTTGCATTGAGCATAGGTATGTTTCACTGTTGGAACTAGTTTCCTACTCGCGACACTTGTTTTCTCCTCTGTATCATAACATTCAATTGACTATGAAAAAAAAAAAAAAGATGGGCAGGAAAATAATATTATCTCATGTTGGAAGCAATCATGTCACCTTTGAACAAAGCACACAATTTTGAGTCCACTTGTCATCAAAATTTTGGGTTTAGCATGACTTTAGGAAGCTGAGATCATTGCTTAGAGTTTACTCCTCCGACTGGTTACTGTTCCAGTCCCTATGGAGAGTTTGAGTGGTGCCTTTTGCATCACAAAGTTTCATCATTGAGTCTATGCTGCTAGAGTCATCCATATGTTTCATGCTCTCATTCAAAGGATGTATATAAGCCTTTGTTGGCCATTTCTCAGAACTCTTGAATTTTCATGTTGGCCATAACCTCAGTGTGTCTTAGAGTTACATGAAGTTGTAGTCCTACCGTGCACCCTGGTCCTACTTTCCTTATGGGTAGGTAAACTTGAACCCAACATTCAACATCTCCACATTGGTCGCTGACTGGGAGTTTCCCTTGTGTTTGGAGGAAATAAATCTATTCACACATTGGGATTAGTGTCATTTCTTGGATTCCATTAGCCTTATTGATGGTTTCCTCACCTTTGTCGACAATTTTCATTATTGGCTGCTAGTCAGAGGGTTTTTTTCGTGCACTGCTTGCATCTGGTGCACGCGAAAGATGCACATGTTCATTGGTTCGTGAACATGTTCTTCGTCCGAGTTCCTCCAAATCATCAAGCTATTTCTTTGTACCTTGTGCTGATTGATGAGAGATTCCTTAATTCTCTCCTTTCAACCGATCTCCTTCCATCGACTTCATCTCATCTATTCTGGAAATGAGGTCTAGAGTCCTATGAGTACTTAGAGGCTTGCAATCATCAACGACAAGTTCTCTCGCCATTGATAGTTGGAAATACATTAATGTATCCTGATCGATGGATTCTTCAAGTGTTTGACCTCAAAACCTTTATTGACACTTGTAAGAATGTACTCGGTGCCTTGATACCTACTTTCATTATCGATAGGCTGTCTCGCATTTGTTAATGATATACCTCAATGATCAGTAATCAAAAAAAGTCTCATTGTGTTCGACCTCAACTCCTTTATTCACATGATGTAGAATTTCACCTTTGGTGCATCATGTATAAGACTTGAAGACATTAGTTCATAGTCACAACTTTCCTGAGCTATTTCTATCATTCATTGGACGAGTACCTATATGACTTCAGTGATCATGGGAAATCAGATTGTACTCCATTGTATATATATATCTTTAGATTGATTTTGAGACTAGTTTTCACTGGGCCTTATTCGTGACTATGACAACCTATGACATGTATCTACTTTTGTATTGCCAATTCATGGCCATGAAAAACTATTTGGTATATTTCCACATGGATCTGTAGTGTAATTTAGATTGGTAGCCATGTGTACAAAGTCATGATGGATTGTAATATTCTTATGAGAAAATAGTTCATCCAGCTGGGTCTCCATGACTCCACTTCTAGGAATTATAATGTATTTCATCCATCACATATACTCCTTTGACCTCACACATTATGGGGCATCTATTATAGCAAGATTTGCCTCACCCCATGCAACTTTCTCAGAAGGCCTTTTCCATTTTCCTATGCAGAATTGAAGTCCTTTTTTGAAATTCCCAAAGATAAAAATCATATTTTTCCACATATACACACCCTAATATCTATACAACATGCATATACACAGGTTGCACCATTACAACCCGTGTACATCGATTTTTGTGCCCAAAATTAAAAAATGGTGTTGGGTTTCCATGTCACATCACGAGATCCATGATCCTTGACCTTCCATATATTGGAAACATTCTGACTTGACCCTTCAATTCCATTTGAAGGCTATAAATGGGTCATATCCAAGTCGTGGAAAAAAAGAGAGAATTCAACTTTGAGAGCAAAGTTACTCTAGAGAAATTATTCACTTCATATTGAGTCTACATCCCTTTGTCCTCTTAAGTCTGAACACATTGTTCATCCCCCAAGCTCTTCCCTCTTTGATGGAGAATCTCATTGTCTCTCTTATATGAGCTTGCCTTTGGTGGAGGATTGAAGTGGTGGAGGCCCAACTGGAAGGGACTTAATTTCTCAATTCTGAGACATGATGACACAATTTTTTTTTATTCATACACTTATGTTAATCATATTTTAATAGAAATACTCTTTTCTCGTCCAATTAATGTCTTGAAAATATTTGAATTGTTATTCCATGGGAGTATTTATTATGAATATTAATGGATTATGCTATTATATGTGCTAACTTTATGTATTATCACCATATTATTGCGTATATTGGTTGTTGAGGACAAGTTGCAGGTATATAGATTTGAGTCGAATGCTCAATGGTGGTCTTCTATGAACGTCCAGACGAGGTAGGCTCTTTATCTTGTATTGTTAGCATATTTTGTTATATAACATACTTGATATTAGAGTTGATTTCTGCAGTCATTTCCGTCTGTTGTGGTTTACCCCATGCCATAGAGTGATTTTCCTCGTAATAGTCTAGGCTAAGTTGAAATCCCCAAGCTTCATTACTTTTTCAGTGCCATGTCCCCAAATGAAAAATTAGATGATTTAAATAGGAGGTTAGTTTGACTAGAAAGAAAAACAAAGGAAGGGGAAGAATATAGAAGGTTTGAAGAGATAAGGCTAAGAAAGGAGGAAGAGAGAAAAGTATTGGAATACTGAGATGGGGGGTGAATCCATATGAGCACTTTGTTATCACTTTTAACCACAATATGTAATCAATAATTTCATTAGCAATATATCATCAATATATCATGAGAAATATAAATCGACATAGCATAATAAACATCCACAGAAACACAGTACAACAAAATTTATGTGGAAATCCAAATGGGAGAAAAACATGGAATGCTTTTCTTATATATCAAAACAATACATTCATTGGAAGAACCAACTTCCCAATTCTCCAGCTGCAACTAGAAGGAGGCTACATCCCCCTATTTACAGGCTCCAACCTGAATGAAGCTACAACTCCTTGATTCGAGTCCAACCAGAAGGATGCTACAACCCTCTGACTGTCAAGATCCAACCTGAAGGAAGATCCAACTCCCTGTGTTCTTCGGTACCAACCGAAAGGAGAATACAACCCCCTTTCCTTGCCCCGTCCTTCTTCCCTGAAAGACAAGTGTAGACTAACTGTCACTACCAAAGGCTCTGCTACTGTCACTACCACTATCATATCAACCTGTAACCTATCAACCTGTCACTATTTCCAACCTATAATTGTCACTGTACCGTCAACCTATAACTGTCACTGTACCATCAACCTGTAACTGATCACCAAAACCTATACCATACCATGCATCAACTGTGTACCAAAAAATGTAGTATAACATGCATCAATCATGTACCATAACATCAATCATGTATATAATCATGTACCATGTACTAGAGCATCAATTAGTACCATATACCATATCATTAATCATGTATAGACATGTACCATATCATCAGTGAAGTGCCTCAAAGAACCAAATCATGTGCCTCATGCATATGCCACCATACATCAAGTATATACCTCAACCATACATCCACATCTCAAATATATGTCTCTAATGATGAACCATACCAGTCATGTCATAACTAGATAAGACAATATACCTCAATCAACCATGTATCCAAGACGTACCTCAATCATGTGCCAAGCCAAACATATCTCAAACATGTACCATACCACAACCAAGTATAATCATCAAAACAAGCACATAAGCATGAAAATACCTCTGTATCTGACCTGATACACAATAGTGCCGAATTGTAAGCTCTCCTTTGACCTTAGGGACATGGTCCAAGAATTACCCCCAAAATTTTCTTTTCCTTGCGGGACTAAGACATGATGTCACACGGGGCCTCGCGTGACAGGTACTATGCAACCCGTGTGGATGCCTCACAAGACTAGTATTCTGAATCATGGGGGTGAACTAAACTAGGTTTTCCTCATAAATTATCCCTCTTCACTTCAACCCCAAAACTCCCACACTTCTCACTTGTCACTACCTCAGATTTCACCGTCACAAACTTGCCAAAAGGATCACTAGTTCACTAGAAAATGTTCAATAGAATGAGTGAGTGAATTTACTTATGAATGACTACTTGAGGTTTATTTATACTTTTTATTGGTAACCTCTCTCCTTAATCTTAGGGTCTTCTAGAATTTCATGTTACAATCACTTTACCCTTGCATTAAAGACTTGTAACCAATTACGGGCTTCTTGACCATTCTTCGGGGCTTGTAACTTCACAAGGCCATAACTCTTCAGCTGTGAGGAACCACGTGGCTTACCACCTATCATAAAAAATGACATGACGAGGAATATCCATTCATGAGTGAGTTTCCTGCATTTACACCATCATTCATGACCTTTTTCCTTGATTAACAATGGGTTCCATAACCATAACTTTGGGGCTACCAGACTTCTACAAGGGTTGAAATCAATGACAACCAATATTTCAACAATATTCCCCTTTGGAATTGATGGAATGGTAACACTCATGCTCTTTCTCATGCTCACCCTGTGATCATTTCTCCCCCTGTGACCATTTTTCCCCCTGTGACCATCTCTCCCCCTATCTCTATGCATTTTTTCTTTCTCTCTGTTTCCATGCATTTGTTCTTTCTCTCTCCCCCTTTGACATCTATGGAAAAGGGTAATTCTCCTTGGGGTTACTCCCCCTATATGAACGCCTCTTCTTTCTCTTCATGGTTCTTCCTCGTGTAAATCTATGATGTATATGAAAAACATTCAAAATATTATTTACTTAGATTCCTCATCTCTTCTTCTTCTCTCCCCCTCTCTTACTATGTCTGATGTCATGTGAATCACTACGGGGTAGAAACTAATCCAAGTTTTTTTCAAAGATAATCAAAAGTCTCCTTTGGAAAAGGTTTGGTGAAGACATCTACAATCTTCTCTTTTGTCCCAATGTACTCTATCTTGATGTTCTTCTCTGTAACCCGTTCTCGTAGAAAGTGAAACTTGATTGGAATGTTCTTTGTCTTGGGGTGCATTATTGGATTCTTAGAGATATTGATAGCACTGGTGTTATCACAGAGTATTGTATCACAGAGTATTGGAATAGGCTCGTCATATTCCACCTGTATATCCTACAAGGTTTGCTTCACCTATAAAACTCGAGTGCAACATGTTTCCGCTGCAATATGCTTTACTTCTGCTATGGACAAAGATACTAATGGTTGTTTCTTGCTCAACCATGATACTAGACAATCACCTAAGTAGAAGGATGCTCCACCTGTACTTCTTCTATCGTCAATGCTACCTACCCAATATGCATATGTGTAGGATACCAAAGATAGATCATTCCCTTTTGGATACCATAATCCAAAATATTTTGTTGCCTTGATATATCTGAATATTCTTTTTACTGCCATGACATGTGTTTCTTTCGGTGCTTCTTGAAATATTGCAACTTGTCCAACTCATTGCATTACATCTGACCTTGATGTTGTCACATAGAGTAAGCTTCCAATAATCAATCTGTATAGTCTTTGATCTTCACCCTTAGATTCATCTTCCTTGCTCAACTTGCAACTAGTTTGCAAAAGAGTACATATGGGTTTACAATCTTATGTCCAAACTTCTTTAACATTTCTCTGATATACTTGGTCTGGGAGATGAAAATACCTTTATCACGTTGACATATCTATAATCCCAAAAATAAATTCAACTCACCAAACAAATACATTTCATGCTCATTCTGCATGTCTTTGGAAAACTTATGACTCATCCTTTTATCATCGCTTCCAAATATAATATCATCTACATAAACTTCAGTTATCAATATATTGTCTCGATCCACTTTTATCTAGATATTGACGTATGCATTTCCATTCCTGAATCCTTATTGTTGTAGATCCCTGTCCAATATTGAATACCATGCTCTAGGGGCTTACTTGAGTCCATACAGTGCTTTCTTCATCCTGCAAATATAATCTTCCTTTTCTGATAGTAGAAACCCTTCAGGTTGTTCGAAGTTGTTCGATTGAATACCATGCTCTGGGGGCTTATTTGAGTCCATACAATGCTTTCTTCATCCTGCAAACATAATCTTCCTTTTCTGATAGTATAAACTCTTCAGGTTGTTCTATGTATACTTATTCATCTTGACGCAGACCCCCACCTCAACAGGGTTCACTGACCTCCCGGTCTTTGGATCTTCCAATTCCCAAGCCGAAATGGCTCGTTTGGTCCCTGCTAGAACCCTTCACACACATAACCATATGTATCCTTTTATATGCTCCGCTCGCGTGAACATGTACTAGGCGCGAGCCCCCACTCCATGTGACCACATAATTAACCCCAAAAGGCGCATCGAGTTTCTCTATTTTGGGACTTTTGTTGCGAGTCACCCCGACTCTTTCAATTCCCAAAACCCCAAAATGGGCTAATGGGTCCTAGATCTTCCCTTAAGTTCTTCATTGATGTGACTTGGGGACCAACCTTTGAGTGTGTCGGGATTTCATGAATCGGGAATTTGTGATGTAGACTTGCTCCCTTTTCACGATATCCAAACTCGCGATGACTGCTTATGCCAGATCAACGGTCCTAATTCTCCCACGATATGATGGTCCATATTGTGTCGGGATTTCATGATTCACGATCTCCGAGTAGTCCTCCACTCTCTCGACTCCCGAAATGATGATAGTTCAGAGTGTCCAATCAACGACTCACGCTCCTCTAGATCTAATGGTTTCTATCTCTCCCGAGCTTGCGAGTGTTGAAATACACTCGGCCTTATCCTTTCCGTAGATCTACTAGATCTGATGGTCCATGGAAAATTGACACTTGTCCCTTCGAGAATTTCCACCATCTGTTCAGTCTCTCAATAGTTCCTCGCTAAATAACTTGGCGCCTTTCCTCCTGAGCTTGGTTTCTACGAGGTGACTTCGACCCTCGTCCTTCCTTTGAACTTTCCAAGTCTCATCCCTCCTAAGATTGTTTCTTGCTGAAAAATCAAGGGTTCTAAGGGATTCTTGCACGCACTCCTTGCGGCATTCATGATAATCTCCGATTATTAGAACACTCCAACTCTACGCACTCCTTGCGAGAAAATTTCTTCAACCGATCACTTGGTTGGAAAAGTCTAAGACTTTGACCTGGCCTGCACACACCTTGCATGACTCTGTGCTATAGTTTCACTTATGTTGGTATAAGAACAACTCTATCTCTCCTGAGATTTTCTGAAATAAAACTCAGAATCTTGTCAACGCACTCCTTGCGGACCTTCACTGCACTCCTTGTAGAAATTCTCAGGATGAGAAGAAATTGAAACTTATACTCTTCCTCTCAAAGACTTCATACATTAAACAAGAAATCATGAACATAAAGAATTAAAACAAATACATAACAGAGCATATAAGCAAACTGTAAACATACCATTCAACAGATGCAAACAGTAACCATAACAACACCATGAAATTGGATCAAAGCCTTCTTATATTAATTCAAGTACTTATGTACATGGTTTATATAGCAACAACTATCCGCTCAAAGAACTTCTACAATCTTTGTTCTTCTCTGCTCTCCTCTACTCTCTTGCTCTACAAATTATACTCTTACAATTAAGAATAATGATCATATAATAAATCTACGAGGGATATTTCTTGAGTTTTCCCTGCTACTACTCTAAGCTATCTTATCAAAATTAAAGACTAGAACTACTTTATATTTATTACAATAAATGCCTACAACCGACAGATGAGAGCAACGCTCAAGATCTGCATTGCAATCCCCAAAACATTTAATAACAATTACATCCTTCTAGCTATTACATTAGTTTTCTTCTTTTGAAATTTATATGTCTTCAAAATGTGCGCTTGTGTATATCCAACTGTCCTCCACTTGTGCTTTGCTGGCGATGCTCCTGCATCATACTCCTCTGGCTGAAAAATTCATGGACTCCTGTCCATGAGCTTCTGCACCATTTTTCCATGTTTATGGATATCTTCTTTGCTTTCCCAACTGACATCTTCAATCGGGTGTCCCTTCCACTTGATCAAATATTCAAAATATGTCTTCCTCTGGGTCTTCTTACCAACTCTCTGATCAATGATCTTTTCCATCTGTGGATTTTCAGCTATAGGCATCTTCTTGACCCACTGAACTTCCTTTTGATTCTCTTCCCCATCTGTTTCATCTTCTATGTAAGGATACAAATCTGCTACGTTGAATATGGGTGATATGCCCACACCATTTGGAAATTCTATTTCATAAGCATTGGCCTCAAATTTTCTCAAAATATTACACAACCCTATATTTTTCATCTTCAACTTGTTATATGTTCCCCTTGGGAACCTTTCATTTCTTAGATGTTCTAAGACCAAATCTCCCACTTCGAATTGAATCTCTCTCCTATGCTGATCTGCTCCGCGCTTGTATTCTTGGTTGGAACTCTGCAACTACTCTTTAATCTTACTGTGGAGATCCTACATCTCTGCTGTAAAATCTTCCGCTCCAACACTCCCGAACTCATTCTGATCCAAGTCTCTCAACTCAAATACTCCTCTTGGCTGCATTCCATACATTATCTGGAATGGGTTTTGTCCTGTGCTCCAGTTAAGTGATTCATTATATGAAAATTCCGCTTGTGGAAGAATCTGATCCCATTGAATGTGATTTTCAACGACTAAACTCCTCAATAATCCCCCCAAACTTCGATTTACTACCTCAGTTTGTCCATCCATTTGAGGGTGATATGTTGAGATAAAAGATAAATTTGTCCCCAGATTTTTCCATAGTGTCCTCTAGAAATGACCAACAAATTTGGTATCTCTGTCCGAAACAATATTCTTGTGTAAACCATGAATTCGAACAACTTATTTGAAAAACAAAGTTGCAGTGTGTGTTGCATCACTGGTTTTATGACATGGAATAAAATGTGCCATTTTTGAGAATCTGTCGACTACCACGAATATGGAATCACAACCTCTTAGTGTCCTCAGTTTTGGCGTCAGAAGTCACTCCTAGATTGCAGCAGGAGTAAGCCTGATGCCCATCAGTTTATGTCACTATTTGTTGATAAAGGGTGATGAATGGAAATAAACTCATAACAATATCTTTCTAACTTGGAAACTAGGCTAGGAAAGCACAAGAAGATGAGGTCTTGGTTTAGCTTCAGACAGTAAGTTGTAATAAGGGTGAGTAGGAGGAAGACTTCTGTGAGGAAATGCGAAGGCTTGCTGTAGGCATCGAGCTTCTAACAACCTGTAGAAGAAAAAATTGAACATAAGAACCTCTTATATTCAAGATGCAGAAACACTAAAAGAACATAACAACATTATAATAAATCCTTTATCATAACACAGTCACGACAGTTCATGTGAATCAGTCAATCATGAACCCTTTTAGTATGAGATCGAAACCAGATGAAAAAGAGAACTGCCTGACATTAAACAAGAAAATTTCATATGCAGATACAAAGACAGGAAAACTAGTGCTTCATTAAAATGTTACAGTCGGGAGCTCTGCTCTACCATCCATCCTCACAAAAATACAAAAACTGAGTATATATACTCAGAGCAATTTTCCCCCTTGGAAACAGGAGGGTAGCTGAGACATTAAAGTCCAATTTAGCGTGTGCAGGATCCTCTGATCAGACGAGGACATCAGATCAGCATGGCTCTTTTAGGAAAACCTGCACACAGGACGATCTTGGGAAAACTACCTGCTAGAACCTCCATGCCTTACATTCATGGCTTGAGTCAAGGTTTCAACTACCTGCTCAATTTTCATTAATTGCCTTCCTCCACAGTGGGTGGTCGAGACTTCGAGCACAAGGAACGACCACATGCTTGCTTCCCAGGGCTCAGAGGCTAGCCTCCTTTTATTTTGGCTCCACCCTCAATGTAACCCATGGCCATGACCAGACGCCTCTCTCTAGAGGCACTTTGACACTTCTCCTTTCAGGAGATTCCACCATTCCAGCGTCCAGGATCCTTGGTGACTAAAACTGCGAAAGGACCCTCCATATTGGCGGTTGGATCTGGCTTCAAAATCAACGTACATGATCCATTTTCCCTTGAACACATTGGCTCCATGCCCCTCATTTGCTTTGTCCCCCTTCCATATGACCCTGTGCTATGACCGTGGGCCCGCACCCAAAGGTGCCTTCGTATCTCGCGCATCATGGATTGAAGGGAGTCGACCCTTGTATTTCAAGGTCGCGATAGCTGAGATGGCGACCGGACTTAATCAGGCGCCACGTTTCCTCCAAGACCAACGGTCTTGATCCTTTCAGGGATTCTCTTGCCGGGAGTTCTCGCTCCTCTTCCTCCAACCACCTTTCCATACGACCCTGTGCCATGACCATGGGCCCGCACCCAAAGGCGCCTTCACATCTCACGTATCGTGGATTGAAGGGAGTCGACCCTTGTATTTCAAAGTCACGATAGACGAGATGGAGACCGGACTTAATCAGGCACCACTTGTCCTGACTGGATCGGATGACCAAGATCATTTCTTGACTTTGGCCCTGAGGGATGAGCCCATGCGCTAAAACTCATGCAACTCCGTGGCTCTGTATTACCTGATGACCATTGATCTGTTCCATCGATGGATCATCGCCGCTGAAAACAAAAATGTCTGCTCGCTTGATTTTAAGCCCGAAATGGACTCCTTCTTTCTGCTATGCTTGATGCTCATGAATGCGGCCTTTGAATAAAATGCATTTGATGGGTTTTTTAAAACCCATTTCTTCATGTTTTACACCAAGGGCCTGAAATTAGAGGGAAACACCCCCCTTGCAAGAATTGGTGCTAACATTAGGCTCCATGGGGGATAGAGTCATCCCTGCGATGCTCTAAGAACTCCTTGCAGTTTCAGTGCCTTGCTTTTGAGCTATGGAGTCATTTATTAAGCCGAAAATAAATAGAAAAACAATATTTACAAAAATAGAGGAGCCGTCTAAGGCTCAAACAAAAATTTCTTCAGGAAATGCCCATTTACTGGGCTGTTAAAAACTTCTTCACCCTCCAAATCCTGCAACCTATACATGTTATTTAAGAATACTTCAAAGATTTTGAAGGGCCCGATCCAGAGGGCATCAAACTTGCTGTGTTTGCCCCTATCCTGCCTGGGTACATCCCACTTAAGCACCAAATCTCCCAGCTCGAATTCCTCCTTCTTGACCTTCCTGTCAAAGGCCTGCTTGATCTTCTACTCATGACTATGAGCTGTGTCCATTACCTGCTCCATGATCTGTTGCACCTCCACCACTTGATGAATTCTTTTGACCATATGGTCTGGCTCTCCTTCATGATCTTGAAAGAATTTCACTACAGGTAAAGCGAGATGAGTGGGAAACACAGCCTCCGTCCCATAAACATGTTGAAAAGGTGAGGTGCCCAAGGAATTCTTTGTTGTCACTCGATCGACCCATAGAGAGAATTTGAGCTTTGAATCCCAGGCCCTCTTATTGTCTTCCAATAATATTTTAATGAGTTTGATTAGACTTTTATTGGAATATTCTGCCAGTCCATTTCCTTGAGGATAATAGGGAGTGGAGTGAATTAGTGAGATCTCGAACTGCTCATAGAACTTAACCAGAGGCTCAAACTTGAAAGAAGCATCATTATCAGTGACAATTCTGCTGGGACAACCAAATCTGGCTATGATATCCTCCAGGAAGCTGATAATTACCTTGTGTGAAGCACTCCTGGTGGGGGCAACCTCTATCCACTTGGTGAAATAGTATGTTGCAGTCAGGATCCATTTGTGATGGACACTTGAAGGAGGCTGAATTTCCCTAATGAAGTCCAACCCCCACTGTTGAAAGGGTGTCGAAGCTACTACAAGCTTTAGTGGCAGAGATTTGAGCTGTTGTTTACCTGAGAACCTTTGGCATTTGATGCAAGCTCTGACTTCTCTGCAGACATCAGTGAATAAGGTGGGCCAGTAATACCCAACCTTGAGAATTTTGTGAGCTATGGTCTTCCAGAAGTGATGCCCTCCACAAAGGCCACTATGGAGATCAAACATAACTTTCTGGGCTTCTTGTGGGTTTAGACACCTCAGAAACACCCCTAAAGGGTCTCTCCAGTACAAGACTTGGTCAATAAGGAAACATCTGACCACCTTGAGATTTAAATCTCTTGCCTTGCTTTTTCCCATTCCATCAGGAGGCTTCAACTCTTGCAGAAAGTACAAAATGTCTCTGTACTAGGTGCATTCTGCTAATGATAAGCCACCCTGAGAGATTTTGCTGGACGACTCAGCTTGCTGATTTTCTGAGCAAGCATTGATGAAGCTAACCCCCAAGTCCTTGCAATTGGATTCAACCAACATCTTGGCTAAAACCTGCCCTTTATCCAACTTAATGGGCTTTATCTCTAGGTTAAACTCAAGGATCTTGGCAATCCATTTACCTCTTCTCCCATCTATGTTAGGATGTATAAGGGTGTCTTTCACAGAAGCTGAAGGAACGTATGTAGTCACTCTTGAGTGCAAGACATAGACTTTGAAAGCTTTGAGAGCTTTCACCAAGGCATAGGCCTGTTTCTCCATGATCTCATACCTGATTTTTGCATCTCTTAATGCCTTACTGAAGAAGGAAATGGGTTTCTCTTTCCCTTCCTCATTTTTCTGATATAAGACCGCTGCTATTGTATCAAAAGAAGAAAAAGAAAAAAACTAGGAAATCCTTGGAATAATCAGGACTGATCAGCACAAGTGCCTTAGTCAATGCCTTCTTTATCTGGACAAAATATTCCCTGGGTTCAACAATCCATTTTACTTCATTTCCCTTTCTGAGCATGGCTATGATGTGTTTCAGCAACTCAACAAAATTTGAGACGAACCTCCTCAGAAAGTTAATCTTCCCTAAAAAAGCCTGGAATTCCTTTCTAGACCTGGGAAGTGACAGGGTCTGAATTTACTCTACCCTGCTGGGATCAATTCTCACTCCCTCTGCTGATACTAAATGGCCTAACAGCTTCCCCTCCTTCATAGCAAACAAAGATTTCTTGGGATTTAAGGAAAGGCCAAACCTTCAAAATTTCAAGAAAACTTTGCTCAAGTGACAACAGTGCTCTTTATCAGACCCGGAGAAGACTGTAATGTCATCCAGATAGATCACCACAAACTGATCTTTCTCCCCGATGAAGGCTATGTCCATGGCTCGCTGAAATGTTGCTCCTGCATTCATTAATCCAAAAGGCATTTTGGCATACATGAATGTGCCCCAAGGAGTGGTGAAGGCTATTTTTTCTCTGTCCTTAGGCATGACTAATATTTGATTATAGACAAAAAAACCATCAATCATGGATATCCTAGATGCACCAGTTAGCCTCTGCAATATGTGTTCCATGTTGGGCAAGGGATAGTTGTCTTTCTTTGAGCTCCTGTTCAGGTTCCTGAAATCAACACAGAGCCCGATTTCTCCACTTTTCTTCCTAACCAGGACCAAATTGGCCACCCACTCAGAATATCTCAAGGGGACAATGATTTGGGCATCTAACAACTTCTTCACTTCTCTTCTATGACAGGCAACAACATGGGATTTATCTGTCATAGCTTCTGCCTAAATGGATTAGCCTCTTCCCTCAGTGGGATCTTGTGTTCAATGACAGATGTGTCATATGTCTTGAGGTCTTCATAGGTCCATGCAAACACATCAACAAATTCTTTTAATAACTCAGTATATTTGACCCTCTGCTCTTTGGTCAAACTGCTTGACAACTTGACATACTTGGGCTCCTCCTGTGTGCCGATGTTGCACTCTGCTGTATCAACATCTTCATTTGAAACCCTACCCTTTACCGCCACATCATTCCCATCAAACAGTCTTTCTAAAGGGACTAGTCCCTTCAGAATGTGATTGCTAGGCAGATGAATAATAGGGTGATTAGCAATTTTATTTAAAAATACCTCAGGGTGAGGGTGACTTTCGAGATTAGGATCCTGATCAATGTGGAATGCAGAAAATTCATCGATAGACTGAAGATTTTTTTTGATTTCAAGATCATCTTCGAATACCTTCCAATGCTTGATATTGTTCAGTACAGATGGCCTATATCTTATCTCAACATCATATTTGATCTTAGGTGGTAGAGGGATCCTGAACAGACTAGCTGAGACAGCTAAGGAATTGGCCAAAGTATTTTCCTCTCTTGGAATAAAAGAAATGTTGAAAGCTGAGAAGAAATTATCAATCAGGTCCCACACCTCATCTTTGTAACTCCTGAGCCGATGATGCTTAGTCCGATAAACATTTATGACTTGCTGGATTATCAACTTAGCATCTTTGAACACTGCTACCCCCTCAATTCCCATTTATTTTGCAGTCCTTAAACCCAAAACAAGAGCTTCATATTCTGCTACATTATTGGTAGCTTCAAATTCTAGCTTGTATGACAAGGATATGGTTTCCTGACAAGGCGACACAAAAACCACTCCAGCGCCAGCACCTTCGCTAGAAGAAGCTCCATCGAAGAACATATTCCAAACATAGGTGGTTGGAGGAGGTATCTTGTGATTAAAAATGGGTTTCTTTCTGATTTGAAAAGGGGCTTCAGGAGTATCAGTGAGCTGCAATAAACTAGACCCCAAATTAGTGTCAAGTGCAAAGATAGGATGATTGGTGGGGTCTGCTTCATCACTAACAATGTAGGCCAGCTGAGCTTCTCTGTACAACTTCCTGTGTTCCCCTCCAAAGAATGGAATGGTGGCATATGTGAGATCCATATATAGTGTTCCTCCAAGTTTTTTAATCCAATATCTTGACAACAACATGCCGAACTTGGGGGGAACATCAACTACTACAATGTCCATGATCACACTCTTCATTGGCAGCTGAAATAAAGAGACCACCAAGTCTTTGATGACTCCAAGGCATTTCACCCTCCTTGAATCAAAAGAGTACAAATCGTGATAAGCCTTTGTCACTTCCAGTCCCAATTCTTCCATGACTATTTTGGGCATAAGGTTGTGGGAAGCCACTGAATCCATGAGGCAATTATGCAACACCTTATCATGTATGTTCAGGGATGTGTAGAAGGGAGGGGATGAGTCATCTATGTCTTCTACCATGGGACCTAGGACGACTGCTATCTTTTCATATTGAAGATTTACTGAGTCTGTGGAGGGCTGGGGGGACTCATATTGTAGAAGCTTGGAGAGGGACCTTTTAAAATCTTCATTTTTAACTAGTTCTGAAAGGGGTACGGGAATTATAATCTTTTGAATTTCATGCTCAAAACTAAAGGAGGAAAAAGGCTTAGGAGCTTCCCTTACCTCAGAGACAGGTTCTTTGGCTGATGGCAAAGTATTCTGAGTTTTCTTTTCTTTAGTAGTGATTGTTGCAAGTTTAGCAGGCCTTTCCACTATGAGGGGCTGATCATGGCTATCAAAATTCCCTTCTTTCTTCTTTGACTTGAGATGGTATCTGTTAGGAGTGTTGTTGGACTTTTCCCCTTTACCCAAATCATTGATTTGAATGTTCATAAGGGATTCTTCATATGCAAATTGAGTCAAATGGGGAAAAGGGGAAGTGTCTTCAATACAGTGAATTTCAGGGTCGAGCTCATCTATCTCCTCTCCTTCCTCATGAGAAACTAGGTTATTTTGGAGGGGGGTTTGAATCCTCTGATCATCTCTATCTTTTCTCCTTTTTTCCCTTGGCAAAGCCTGTGGCACATTGTTACTAGGCCTCGTGAAGCCTCTGTTATCAGTATTTTGGGGATTTCTGTACATGGGCTTCCGTTCTAACTCCCACCTTTCCATTCTAGCAGAAAGCAATTTTAGCACTTTAGTTACCTCGTCCGTTTGAAGGGGAAGGGGAGAGGAAATGGATGGGGAGGCTTCAGGTCTCTTCCTAGATATGTCTCTATCAACCTTATTCCTGAGTCAGTCAACAACCAATATGTTAGATTGTACTTCCACGGATGCATCCTGCATGTGAGCTAGAGTAATGGCTCTCCTTTCCCTCAATAGAAGGCAGAAATAGGGATCAAAATCGCTAGCATAAGTGATCTTAGTAGAGGCTTCTGAGGGCTTTATTTTAGCGGGGATCTTATTGTACATTTTATTGAATCTCTTGGAGAAATCATAGACATAATCTCCTTCCTTTCTCTTCAAAGATCCGAACCCTTTCATGTAATACATGAAGTATTTTTTGTCTCCCCACTGTCTCAAAAAGGCATTATCCAAAGCCTCAATCCCATCAATAGATCTAGGAGGGAGGGCCCTAAACCACTTTCTACCCTCGCCTTCAAGGCTATGGATGAAAATCCTCATCCATACGTCCGCATGCATGATAACATGATCATCTGTAAAACTGTAAAATTCTTCAAGGTGTTCTTCTGCAGCTATGTCCCCTTCGCCTGTAAACTTGGATAGTTTCTTAAGGTAGCCATCTGCTGGAAGGGCATTGAGAGGTTGAGGTAACAAAAGGGGAGCATACCTAGTAGCTATTATAGCCTCCATTCTGGTCATGGGGGGATTTGCTCCTGCCATAGGTATATTAGGTGGAGGAGAACTCGGAGGAGAAGGAGCTCGCACAGGGGATACTGGAAATGAGCTTCCAGGTGGAAGGGGGAACAATGGGGGATTCAAAGAGAAGGCTAAGGGGCTTGAGTGAGCATATGCTTCTCTTTGTGCAGTAGCAACAACAATAGTAAGAGGAGGGGTGGTAAATCTAGGAGTGGGGAAATATTCTGTGGTCCTGGGTCTACGCCAAGGTATGACTTCAGGGGAGAGGGAAGTGACAAGGATTTCTCCCTCCAATCCTAGACTAGGGGGGGAAAACTCAACATGAACACTTTCGAAATTAAGGAAATGGGAAACTTCAGAAAAAGGTCTGCTAGGAAGCTAAGAAGAAGAGAATGGAGTTTCTATAGAAGGAGATGGAAAATTACCTGGTTCAACGGTGGAAGTTTCTCTTTCAGAGGCCTTTCCTTTTCTGATAATCACCTTCGGATCAACTTCAGGCATAACTAGAGGCAGTTGTGGATGCGACCGTGTGTGTCTACCTCTGGAAACCACAACTAAAACAGTAGGTTCGCCACAGTGGAGTCATCAAAATGGAGTCGCCAGGTGCACAGTAGCAATCTCGTAGGGCTCTGATGCATGATGCACCTTCAGAATCATAGGCTCGATGTCGTTCGATCCCAGGGAAAATTTTCAACTTCATCCCCAACAACAATGCCATAAATGTTGGCATCATAAGTCACTCTTGGATTGCAGCAGGAGTAAGCCTGATGCCCATTAGTTTATATCACTATTTGTTGATAAAGGGTGATGAATGGAAATAAAATCATAACAATATCGTTCTAACTTGAAAATTAGGCCAGACAAGCACAAGAAGATGAGGTCTTGGTTTAACTTCAGACAGTAAGTTGTAATAAGGGTGAGTAGGAGGAAGACTTCTGTGAGGAAATGTGAAGGCTTGCTGTAGGCATCGAGCTTCTAACAACCTATAGAAGAAAAACTTGAACACAAGAACCTCTTATATTCAAGATGCAGAAACACTAAAAGAACATAACAACGTTATAATAAATCCTTTATCATAACACAGTCATGACGATTCATGTGAATCATTCAATCATGAACCCTTTTAGTATGAGATCAAAACCATATGAAAAAGAGAATTGTCTTACATTAAACAAGAAAATTTCATATGCAGATACAAAGCCAGGAAAACCAGTTCTTCATTAAAACATTACAGTCGGGAGCTTTGCTCTACCATCCATCCTCACAAAAATAAAAAAACTGAGTATATATACTCAGAGAAATTCGCCCCCTTGGCAACAGGAGGGTAGTTGAGACATTAAAGTCCAATTTAGCGTGTGCAGGCTCCTCTGATCAGACGAGGACATCGGATCGACATGGATCTTTTAGGAAAAGATGCACACAGGATGATCTTGGCCAGACTGCCTACCAGAACCTCCATGCCTTACATTCATGGCTTGAGCCAAGGTTTCAGCTACTTGCTCAATTTTCATTAATCGCCTTCCTCCACGGCGGGTGGCCAAGACTTCGAGCACAAGGAATGACCACGCGCTTGCTTCCCAGGGCTCAGAGGCTAGCCTTATTTTATTTTGGCTCCGCCCTCAATCTAACCCATGGCCATGACCTGGTACCTCGCTCCAGAGGCGCTTCGACACTTCTCCTTTCGGAATATTCCACCATTCCAGCGTCCAGGATCCTTGGTGACTAAAACTGCAAAATGACCCTCCATATCGGCGGTTGGATATGGCTTCAAAATCAACGAACAAGATCCATTTTCCCTTGAACACATTGGCTCCGTGCCCCTCATCTTCTTTTTCCCCTTTCCATACGAACCTGTGCTATGACCGTGGGCCTGCACCCAAAGGCGCCTTCTCATCTCATGTATCATGGATTGAAGGGAGTCGACCCTTGTATTTCAAATTCGTGATAGCCGAGATGGCGACCAAACTTAATCAGGCGCCACGTGTCCTCCAAGACCAACGGTCCCAATCCTTTCGGGGATTCTCCTATTGGGAGTTCTCTCTCCTCTTCCTCCAACCGCCTTTCCATAGAACCTATGCTATGACCGTGGGCTCACACCCAAAGGTGCCTTCACATCTCGCATATCATGGATTGAAGGGAGTCGACCCTTGTATTTCAAAGTCGCGATAGCCGAGATGACGACTAGACTTAATCAGGTGCCACGTGTCCTGATTGGATCAGACGACCACGATCATTTTGTGACTTTGGCCCTGAGGGATGAGCCCATGCGCTAAAACTCATGCAACTCCATGGATCTAGCTTACCCTATGACCGTTGATCTGCTCCATCGATGGATCCTCATTGCTGAAAACAAAAATTCGCACTCGCTTGATTTTAAGCCCGAAATGGACTCCTTCTGTGTGCTGTGCTTGACGCTCATGAATGCGGCCTTTGAATAAAACACATTTGATGGGTTTTTTAAAACCCATTTTTTCGTGTTTTACACCAAGGGCCTGAAATCGGAAGGAAACACCCCCCTTTCAAGAATTGGTGCTAACACTCGACAATCCTAACACAAAATCCATGCTTACCACATTCCAAGACCTGTCTGGTATTGGAAATGGTTGATATAACCCAGTATTATTTATTTTCCCCTTTGCGTGCTGGCATATTCTACATATTTTCACAAATTTCTTAACATCCGTCCTCATCCCTATCTAGTAATACAAATTTTTCAGTTGTGCAAATGTTTTTTCATGGCCGAAATTTCCAGCCAATCCCCCACTATGTTTTTCCTTCAAAAGGTTTTCTCTCATAGAACTCTTCGGGATACACAACTGATTTCCTTTAAACAACAATCCATCCTAAATTAAATATTCAATCCATTGGCTTCTATCTCTTAGAGCAAGATTCTTGCATGCTTCATAAGCATCCTTTAAATCTAAATCATCTCTGTACATTTCCTTAAGGCTATCAAAACCTAAGGTCTTCACTCGAAACTCTTGCAGAATCAAACATTTCCTTCTCAATGCATCAACAACCTTGTTAGCATTTCTAGAAATGTGATTTATAAAAAAAGTAAAATTCTACATAAATTCAACCCATTTTTCATGTTTCTGGTTCAGTTTCTCCTGTCTGGTTATAAACTGTAAGGCCTGGTTGTCGCTATACAAAACAAACTCTTTTGGAACCAAGTAGTGCCTCCATTTATTCAACGCTTATATGACTGCATAAAAATCTTTATAATAAGTGGAGTAATTCCTTTTGGCATCGTTCGGGTTCTAACTGAAGTATGCAAACGGTCTATTGTCTTTATTTAAGACTGCTCCAATCGTAAATCCACTTGCGTCACATCTCACTTGAAATGTTTTACTGAAATATGGCACAACCAGAACTGGCTGTCCAATTATCTTCTCCTTTAACAACTTGAAACTTCTCTCCACTTCCTCTGTCCAATGAAAATATTTATGTCTTTTCTTGACTGTGTCCATCATTGGTGCACAAATCCCACTAAATTTTCTGATGAATTTCCTGTAAAAACTGGCTAGTCCATGGAAGCTTATGATTTCAAAGATATTCCTTGGCGATGACCACTCTTTGATTGCTCTTACCTTTTCGGGATCCATCTTCAACTCATTCGAAGAGATCACGAACCCTAAATAAATGAGTTTCGTCTTCATGAAAGACGAATTCTTAAGATTTATCATCAACTTCTCTTGCTGCAACCTCCTCATCACTGAAGATAAATGTCTCAAATGTTCTTCCTTAGTCTTACAGAAGATCAGTATATCATCAAGATATACAATTACAAATTTTCCAATGAAATCTTCCAAGACTTCGTTCATCAATTTCATAAAAGTACTTGGCGCATTTGTCAAGCCAAACGGCATGACAAGCCATTCATACAACCCTTCATTCATCTTGAATGTTGTCTTCCATTCATCACCTTCCCTCATTCTATTATGATGATATCCGCTTTTCAAATAATTTTTTGAAAAAAACTTTGCCCCACTCAAGCAATCCATTAAGTCATCCATCTCGGGTAAAGGAAATCTATACCTGATGGTGATTTTGTTTATAACCCTCGAGTCTATACACATTCTCCATCCACTATCCTTCTTCGGACTTAACACTGTGTTGAGCACTCAACACACCCTAAAAGTCCGTGTTCTTTTTTAACTTTTGGGTACCAGTTGATTCTTTGCACTGTATGTTTTGCCTTCAATATGAAAATGATACTTACGCTTATTTATTATGTTTCATGTTGAATTTTCTAAAGTGTGCCTGTACATACAACAAAGAATCATATTAATCGTTAGAGGACCCTTAACAAGCTACTTAAGGAATTGGAACACTAAATCTTTCCCCGACACGTTTAGGAGTTTGACATCGGTAAACGTTAAAGGTGATGAAAATTGTTTGAGAGGTTTAACATAGACGAACACAGGTCTTCATCGGCGTCGACAAATGAACATTTTTCTTTTTTATGATTGAGATTTAACAGAGGTATCGCCAAAGACCGATCCGTTCGGCTTCGACAGGAAAAATAAAAGGTAAGCATAACGCATAGAGAAGAGCAATATTGTCGATTGCCAACACCGACATGATTTCAATGTCGGAGAATTACAAATTAAAATACACATTAACATTTCACTTTTAAAATTACCGATCCCCGACGCCACTCAGGCATAGGTAGTCGCAATATCTTTTTCCTTTAGTGATTTTGACATAAGTAGAGCCATTAAGTGCAATCCTTACCCACCATCCAAATGCTAAATTTTATGTTCAAATATTTTAGTTAATCCCGAGTTAACAAGCCACGTCAATGTCAATCAATATCAGAAGCTTTAGAGAAAACATATCAACAATTTCACATTTGCAAAAATAATAATTATAAAATCACATAATCTGCGAAAAATGCAGATAAAAGAACACAGTTAATTTACATCCAAGAGGGAATGCAATGAATTCAAGAAGCTTCAAGTTTTCACGTAATTAGAAAATTTCCTGCCAGACTTGGGCTACATACGAGTAGATATTGTTGGTGTCTTTACTTACGAACTCGGTCACAGTGAGAATACAAAAATCTTATGACAAGAGAGAAGAATTGTTAAGTGTCA
>ML779352.1:734394-761256 GCA_009831015.1 Picea engelmannii
GAAGTAACTCCAACACCCCCCCTGAACATCACTATGGTGAAAATAAAGAATGGGTCCCGACTACGAGGCCATGTTAGGTACCCAAATACAAAAGATACACTGAACTAAACGAGGAAAGAGGGAAAACCTCATGGGAACAAAACACCCCCTCAAATTACAATGAATAAAATAAAAAATGATAAGGAACAAAAGGTTGTTGCTAAGCAACCATGTCCTTCACTCCAAGAAGACCTCGCAATTGTGCAAGTTTGTGCTCTTTGAAGATTTTGTTGAAGATGTAGATGTCTGCATGGATTTGATGAAGTATATGCATCATTGATATTTCCACACATATCCACTTTATCTTCTTGTAATGAATAATATCCAAATAAATTTTGGATGAAATTTTGAAAATCGTGCGGCCGTTTCCAGAAAAATGCTGAAATTTTATTGATTTTAAAACGTTCATAACTTCACTTTCCGTACTCTGTTTCAAACGATTTTTTTTGTTTGAAATTGGATATTTTCTCGAGAGGAATTCAAATATCCAATTTGTTTCTGCAAATTTTTCTCATAAAATATCAGAATGGCGTATGATGTGCGCGTCTCCCTTTTTGACTCCTGAGATGCATGCATGGTGCATGCAAAAGTGTCTGTATGTGACTCCTGAGATGCATGCATGGTGCATGCAAAAGTTTTTGCATGTAAATCCTGATATGCATGCCATATATCTTCCACATGAATTTCAGAAAACAAATCTGAAATGGAGTAGACATCATCTTTAATTATTGGAATACAAATTTCTGCAAAAACTTTTGTAGAAGACTCTTCATAATAAGAAGCCTGATCTTCTGATGGCTTCTCTTCTGGATCTATCTGTTCAACCTTCTGCATGAAATATTCACAATATTATTTATTCCCAAATAAAACCTCCAATATGGTCCATAATTCATTTGGAGTTAATCCTTGTGATTCTTCATATACTTGATGGAAAAGTTTGGGAGAAACAGACACGCCGATACTTCCTATGGCCATATCTTGTCTATTGAGAAAGTGATTTTTTTCATTGAAAGAATCAAGCTCTACTTCCATTGCCATGGTTATTTGGTACAAGCCTATGCATCTAACATGAAGCAGAATTTTTGGCTTCCATTTCAAATAGTTATGAGGTGTGAGAAGTATTTCTAGTGAATAATCCATCTTTTTGTTGTCTTCAATCTTTTGTACCTGCAAAAAATGATTTGGTGTAGATTTTTCTTAGCATTCCTTTGGCTCTGATACCATGTAAATGTGTTGAACCTACACAAAATAGATCTAGCTAGAAAATACTACACACATTGCAGAGAGAAATTGAGAAAGAAGAAGCAAGATAGAAAGAATGGAAGAATTCTCATTAACTGCATTCCACACTCAAAGAGTGAATAATTTACAATATATATAGGATAAATGAGTAACTAATGAGCCATAGTGGCGATCTAGAGTGATCTGGACACACACCAGCAATTACAAGAGTAAATTGCCACCTATTCTAGTCTCTCAGGCAATTACGGGAGTGAACTGCCACCTAGCTGAGTTAACTAGTCAACTAGTCTTCAGTTAACTGACTGAACAAAGAGTAGTGAGTTGGTGATGATCCCAATGTTGCATGGTGAAAAAACCAATGCAACATCTAAAATCAACTTAACTAGTCAAACTAAAGTGTCAACTGAAAGAGAATATTCTCCAGGTGGAATATTCTCCCCTAAAATATAGGAGACTGGATAATGACTAATTATGACTAATAAACAAGGAATAACCTTAGGAAAAATAAATCCTAGGTGTGTGTGAAGTAACTCCAACATATCTCCTGTCTCTTCAGCTGGCGCAATATTCCAACGAAGAACCCTCATTGACCATGCAACAAAGGATTAACACTCTACTCATGTTGGAAGAAGAGAGAGAAAAAGCTAAGTCAAAATTCCTAGGTCACCAACAAATAGTGAAAAGATGGTTCGATAAGCATAAGGCTAAAGAAAATAATTTTGAAGTAGGAGACTTAGTCCTGAAGTGGGATAGAGCAAATGAACCTAAGGGGAAACATTCTAAGTCCCAGAGTCTATGGCTTGGACCTTTCCAGGTAGCTGAGAAGATTGGGGAAGGTACTTGTCAATTACAGAGTCTAAGGGGAGAACTTGATGCCCTCCCAGTAAATGGTCAATCCCTAAAACAATACTTCCAATATATATATATATATATATATATATATATATATATATATATATATATATATATATATATATATATATATAATAAAAAATATTTGGGTCATGAGTCAAGGTCAAAGGGAATGAAGGAAGAACAGAGATTCTGCTTTCACCCAGTGAATCACCATTTGTTGAGCACTCAATACACCCTAAAATTCTATGTTCATTTTTAACTTTTGGGTACCACTTGATCCTTTGCAGTGTCTGTTTTGCCTTCAATATGAAAATGATACTTATGCTTATTTCTTATGTTTCATGTTGAATTTTCTAAAGTGTGCCTGAACCTACAACAAAGAATCATGTTAATCATTAGAGGACCCTTAACAAGCTACTTAAGGAATCGACACACTAAATATTTCCCCGACGCTTTTAGGAGTTTGACATCGGTAAATGTTAAAGGTGATGAAAATCGTTTGAGAGGTTTAACATAGCCGAACACAGGTCTTCATCAGCGTCAACAGATAAACGTTTTTCTTTTTTACGATTGAGCTTTAATAGAGGTATCGTCGAAGATCGATCTGTTCGACTTCGGCATGAAAACGAAAAGGTAAGCATCGCGCATAGAGAAGAGCGGTATTGCCGATTGCTGACACCCGACATGATTTAAGTGTCGGAGAATTACAAATTAAAATACACATTAACATTTCAGTTTTAAAATTACCGATCCTCGACGCCACTCAAGCATAGGTAGTCGCAATATCTTTTTCCTTTAGTGCTTTCGACGTAAGTAGATCCCTTAATTGCAATCCTTACCCACCATCCAAATAATAAATTTTATGTTCAAATATTTTAAGTAATCCTGGGTTAACAAGCCACGTCAACGTCAATCAATATTAGAAGCTTTAGAGAAAACATATCAACAATTTCACATTTGCAAAAATAACAATTATAAAATCACATAATCTGTGAAAAATGCAGAAAAAGAACATAGTTAATTTACATCCAAGAGGGAACGCGATGCATTCAAGAAGCTTCAAGTTTTCATGTAATTAGAAAATTTCCTGCTAGACTTGGGCTACATATGAGTAGATATCGTCGGTGTCTTTACTGACCAACCCGATCACAGTGAGAATACAAAACTCTTACGACAAGAGAGAATAAATGTTAAGTGTCACTGCGGGGAACCCAAAGCAAGGGGGGGGGGGTCACCCATTATGCATCTCCTGCGTGCGCACCCTCTCCTGGACTACTTCTCACACCGTGTAACGTTTCCTTTTCCTCTTTCGCTACTATCCTATGTGCCTCGTGTAACTACACAATTGTGTCTTGAGCTTCTCAAAGCTGTCTTTGGATCCAAACGGTGCTTCCTCCGCGACCCTACGACGCCGATACCCCCTGGTTCTTTGTCACCAACTGGCTCCGCAACTCCTTGTTTTTTTGATAGAGTTCAACTATCGTGAGATGTTCTTGCTCTAACTGCTGTATGGGACTCTTAACGAGAAAAACCAGTCCTTTTGCCTTCCCCTTTGTCCCCCGCTTCCTTTACTAGCAGTCTCCACAAGCCATGACTAGTTAGTAAGCGTCGTAGACCCCTCAACGATGGGATTTACACTCAAATCATCTTGGGGGTGGTCTCCCTCACTTTTTCCCATGTCTTTCCCGTGCCTTCCTCTTCTCCATGGTCTCCTATCCTCTGGGGGCGCGACCCCCAGCATACCTATTTTAGGCATACTTATTTCCACCCCAAATTCCATTAGAGGCACCGAAACCCTCTCCGAGCAAAGGCATGTACCTCCTGTCGAAGCTTCAAAGACACTGGGAGCTAATAAGAAGGAATCCTAGGCACGTTGGGGCTCGGAACTGGCATTACAACTACCTTGAAAACCCCGTCCCTTGTTAGGAGAGGATCTCATAATGCACCAACATGGTGGCTTGGACGCCTACAGGTGATAAGGACCACTACACTGAGTCTCACTTGAATAAAAACATAAGATCAACATCACAGAGGCATAAACTCGACTTATGCATGGAATTCCCCACAGAATTCCTAGAATTTATAGCCAAACAAAGAAACAAACCAGAGTGTGCCAAAAGAACACTCACGCTTCATGACGGGATACCTTGAAGACTCAACGCATCACAACTTCTCGTCGGATATAACCCAGGACACTTAAAGTGCCGCCGAACGGAGTTGCATAGAATGTGCAGTACAATCGTTCCAAGTTCTTTAAACTCCCCAGCTTCCATCATTGACGAATGATAGTTGACACACTTAGTGATATGGGCTCTAAATGAATTTAATGACTTCCTTACTACGATACCCGACCTTCTGGGAGCATACACGTACACACTCAACTTGGGAATATTTTCTCAGTCTCAAAGGTCGAGCAACCACTATGACGGTTCCAACACGTGTATCCACTGTACTCGATTTACCACGCTATGGTACGACAACGTGACTCATTAAACTAGAGAGGAGTGGCGATGTGGATAAAAGACATCGCAGTTAATTCAAAGGAGCATCCGGGATCATGTAAGTATTAAATGGTCGAGTATAACGAGCTTCATAGGTGTGCACCAATCCATTATGTTTTAGTACCTTATGTCATATTGATTGATTGCTAAACTATCTCAATACCTCTTGCAGGAATGATTCCCTAGTCACCGAACAAGGCTCGCTCCGCGATCTCATCGATGAACCCAGAAGAAATGATGAAGCATAATCAATAGAGTAATCAAGGAAGCAGAGCTCCTCGATTTTGGCACCCTCGATAATTTCATTGACTTGAACAACGTGGTCACGCTGCATGCCGAACAAGACGCGTTATGGATCGAAGAGTTCGCGAAAATAGCCGATGCAAAGCCAGGGCAAGTACGAAAATTAACCAAACATCCGATCAGAGCCCGAACCATGCTTCCACAACTGAACTTTAGATTAGTAAAGTACCGGGCACATGCAGTAGACATCAGGGGAATATACGTGGCCCCGATGGAACAACATAGATTTCCATGGGCTCAAACTTGTGAGAAACGGTTTGTCAGTTGGACTGAATACGAGAGTAGCCATCCTTTCCAAGAAGTATCTCAAGACGACTGTTAAAGAAGTTGTTAGAACATAACACCACGTGGCAATTTCGTTTTTGTTTAAACTGCAATTAGCCATTAGTTTCAGTTAGAACTCTATATTATAAATAAAGACATAGGCCAATTAGCAAGGGGTCGATGGTTGTTGTAAGAACTCTTTCTTTTTGGTTGTTAAGAATTATTTTGAGACTGCTACAAATTGAGAAGTCCTTCTGGAACAAAGACAAACTATTTTCATCAGATGCATGTGATTGGACTTGGAGAAGAATTACTTCCTATCCTGTTTCATGAATGATGCAGTAATGAGTAAGAGAAATTAATTCGTTTGTCAAGTTATCTGGTGCAATGTTTTGATGTTCTTTTCTTTAATGATGAAGATAAATCGTTGTGTTATTATGTAATGCATGGTATGGTAGATGAATTATTTTGCTTGCCATCATCTTGTTACATATGTGCTTTCTTTTTTATAGTTATTTTCTCAGATAGAAATTAGATGCTCACATGGTTAATGTATTAGTACTAGGCCTGTGGTATAGAGTAATTGTCTGCATGTTGAGCAACGCGTTATCCCAATCTTAACCTCTGCCCTAGTAATTAAAACTTAGTCTTGTTAATTGTCAAGTTGGTTTATGCTGGCTTGCATCTCTCATATCAACCCCACCCAAGAGAAAATACAGAAGAAAATAGTCCTAACTAAAGGAAGAGCCTTCACAAAGAAACACAAATCCCATCAATGAATTGGTCGGATCGCAAGATCTGGAGAACCATTCCATTTTAAACGATGCAGAGTCTAATTGGACCTCGGTGGTGGGTTTGGTTCCTACTATTGAGACAAGGGATCTAGGTCCCATCAACACACTATTGGCACAACGCATGGAATTAAGCTTTCTTTAATCAACCCTTTGTCCATCAAATCATGGACTTGCTTCTTGACTTCTTCATTCTCCTGTGGTGTCAATCTGTACACTGATTTTTTTGGCAAACTCGCCCCTGGTATAAGGTCGATGTGATGGCTTATAATTCTGATGGGCGACAACACACAAGATAAATCGTCCACCACTATATCAGTGAAATTCTCCAACAATTCCTAAATCTCCTCAGGTAGATCATCTATTTAGGTACTGGTCAAGATGACTCTAGGTTTTCTCACCACAACAAACTGCATTTCTTCATATTTATTGACTTCATCCAGAAGTTCCTTCCCACTCATGAGAAGTATAGTATTGCTTGTTTCTTCTTTCACCTTCTTGTCTTCTATTGGACACAACATATGCGTCCTACCATTCTTCCCCAAGGTGTATGTGTTCTTTCTTCCATCATGAATAAAATTTCTGTCATATTGCCATTTTCTTTCCAACAAAAGATGACATACATCCATGGGAATAACATCACATAATATCTCATCTCTATATCCCCCTATATTAAATTCAACTAAACACTATTTAGTGACTGTTACTTGATGTCCTTTCTGCAACCACGAAACCTTGTATGGACTTGGATGTGCAACTGTCTCCAATTCTATATTTTCCACCATCTCTGTGGATACTATATTATCTGTGCTTCCACTGTCAACTATCACCTTGCATACCCTATCCTTGGTCTTGCAAGGAGTCCTAAATAATACATTCCTCTGGATTGGATTCTCCATCTCTTTCTCTGGCTTCAAGAGAATTTTCCTCATCATCAAAGACCTTCCACCTTCTGCATCTTCTATCTCAACATTTCACCTTTGCGCTTATGAAATGTGAGCTTCTCCTCCTCCATCCCTTTTTCTATTGGGACATTCCCAATATTTGTGTCTGATCTTTCCACAGACAAAGCACTTTATTTCACCTCCTCTACCTCTTCCTCTTCCTCTTACCCGAGGAAAAGTGTTCCTATAAACATATTGTCCTCCTTGTGAGCTTCCTCCCCTTTCTGGGTGGTTATGAGGTTTATTTTCTTTATCCTTGGGCCTCTGTACTATGTCCTGGGCAATTTATTTACCTTTTCTCCGACTTCTACCTCTACCCCTTTGACCTTGCTTTTAGGCCAATTTCACTTCTGCCTTTGAAGCAATATGCTAAGCATATTCTACATTCCTGATTGTCACCATGCTCATCTCATCCTGAATCTCATATCTCAGGCCATTCATATATCTAGCGACTTTTTCATCATCACTCTCGCGATGACCAATTTTGATGTTTAACCTGTAAAACTCCTCAGTGTATTCCTTCACTGTCATCCCTTTCTGTCTCAAATTCTGCATTCTTCAAAGCAAACTGATTTAGTAATCTCTGGGTATGAATTTGGCTTTCATCTTTGCTACCATTCTGTCCCAGCTTTTGATTCTCTATTTTCCTTTGCAATGCCTTTCAACATGCAGTTCATCCCACCATAGTGATGCATGCCCTTTCAGTCTAGTGATGCATGCCCTTTTAGTCTAGTCAAAGTATTTATCCAGAGCTCTAAACCAATCTAGCAACTCCTCAATGTCTAAGTTGCCTTCATACATCGGGATGTTCATTTTTTCTTTGGAACCTATTCTTGAAACAAATTTGAATAGACGTTTCTCTGCAACATCGTCGACTACAACTTCTTCTTCAAATCCATATTCATTCTCACTTTCAGCCTCACTGATAACTGCAGTATCAGGTGTTCGCCTTTGTGCTGTCTCCATAGCATCCAATCGAGCACGAAGTTATCTCATTTCCCTTTCCATGGCTAGATTGGGCATATGTCTCTCTTGATGTCTACTTTGCGGCATTGTTTCAATCTGTCCACATAGAATTCAATCACAATTGTTCTCTATCTTCCCTCTATAGAAAAAAAAATTTGTATGCTCTGATACCACTTGACATAGATCCCCACCTCAGGAGGCTCCGCTAACCTCCCGGTCTTTGGATCTTCTAATTCCTGAGCTGAAATGGATCCTTTGGTCCCCACTGGAACCCTTCACACATATAACCACATGTCTCCTTTTATATGCTCCACCTACGCAAACATGCACTAGGCGTGAGCCCCCACTCCACGTGACCACAAAATTAACCCCAAAAGGTGCATCGGGTTTCGTGATTTCATGACTTTTGTTGCAAGTCACCCTGACTCTTATGATTCCTAAAACCCGAAAATCGGCTAATGGGTCCTAGTTCTTCCCTTAAGTTCTTCACTTATGTGACCCTCGGCTGTGACCTGGGGCCCAACCCTTTGAGCGCATCGGGAATTCATGAATCGAGAATTCACGATGTAGACTTGCTCCCTTTTCTTGATATCCAAACTCGTGATGACCTCTTATGCCAGATAGACGGTCTTGATTCTCCCATGATCTGATTGTCTAGATTGTGTCGGGATTTCACGATTCGCTATCTCTGAGTAGTAAGTTCCTCCACTCTCTCGAATCTCGAAATGTTGATAATTCAGAGTGCCCAATCAATGGCTCACGCTCCTCTGGATCTAATGGCTGCTATCTCTTCTGAGATTGTGAGTGTTGAAAGACACTCAACCTTATCCTTTCCGCAAATCTACTAGATCTGACGGTCCACAGAAAATTGATGCTTCTCCCTCCGAGAATTTCCACGGACCGTTCAGTCTCTCAATAGTTCCTCGCCAAATAACTTGGAGCCTTTCCTCCTGAGCTTGGTTTCTGCAAGTTGACTTTGTCCCTCATCCTTCCTTTGAACTTTCCAAGTCTCTATCCCTCCTGAGCTTGATTATTGCTACAAACTGAAGGGTTCTAAGGGATTATTTCACGCACTCCTTGTGGCCTTCACGATAATATCTGATTATCCAAACACTCTAACTCTACGCACTCCTTGCGAAAAAATTTCTTCAACCGCTCACTTGGTTGGAAAATTCTAAGACATAGACCTGGCCTGCGCACACCTTGCACAACACTATGCTATACTTGCACTTCTGTTGGTATACGAACAACTCTGTCTTTCCTGATATTTTCTGAGATAAAACTCAGAATCTTGTCAACGCACTCCTTGCGGACCTTCACTCCACTCCTAGCAGGAATTCTCAAGACGAGAAGAAATTGAAACTTATACTGTCCCTCTCACAGACTTCATACATTCAACATAAAAGCATACACATAAAGCATTAAAACAAATTCATAACATATCATATAATCAAACTGTAAACATACCATTCAACAGATGCAAATAGTAACCATAACAACACCATGAAATTGGATCAAAGCCTTCTTATATTAATTCAAGTGTTTTTTTACATGGTTTCTATAGCAACAACTATCTGCTCAAACAACTTCTACAATCTCTGTTCTTCTCTGCTCTCCTCTGCTCTCTTGCTCTATAGATTCTACTCTTACAATTGATAATAATGATCATACAATACATCTACGAGGGAGATTTCTTGAGTTTTCCCTCCTACTACTCTAAGCTATCTTATCGAAATTAAACGCTACAACTACTTTACATTTATTACAACAAATGCCTACAACCGGAAGATGAGAGCAATGCTCAATATCTGCATTACAATCCCCAAAACATTTAAGAACAATTACATCCTTCTAGCTATTACATTAATGTTTTTCTTTTGAAATTTAAATGTCTTCAAAATGCGCGTTGGTGTATATCCAACTGTTCTTCACTTGGGCTTTGCTAGCGATGCTCCTGCATTACTTCTAAATATCCATTTAGAAAGGATGATTTCACATCCATATGATACACCTTGATTCTTTTGAACCATGCATAGGCTAAGATCAATCTAATTTATTTTATCCTGGCAACTGGGGAAAAAGTCTCTTTAAAATCTATACCTTCAATCTGAGTGTATCCTTTGCATACTAACCTTACTTTGTTTTTGGTTACCTATCCATCCTCGTTCATTTTTTTTTTCGGAAAAACCACTTTGTACCCATCACATTCTTGTTCTTCGGTCTTGGAACCAGTTACCATGTGTCATTCTTCTATATCTGATCTAATTCTTCATCCATAGCCTTGATCCAATATTCATCTTTGCTGACCTCTTCAAAACTACTTGGTTCACTTGCGAATAATAGTGCAATATTCCTTTGTTCTAGTGAATGTATTATTCTACGAGTTTCAACTCCTGCATATTTATTCCCAATAATATGTTCTAGTGGATGATTTTTATGCACTCATCGGCTAGGTGTCTTGGAAGGTATCTGTTTCTCATCTTCCTCTTGCTCTGCTTCTGGTTTCTCTTCTTCTTCTTCTACTTCTTCTACTTCTTCTTCTTTTATATCTTCTTCATCATCCTTCTCTTCTGGATCTTTGCTTCTTTCTTTAGTTTTTCGTTCACCTATCTCGTCAATCATTACATTGATGCTTTCCACAATTCTATTGAGTTTTGGATTGAATGATTTATATGCTTTTCTTTTGTTTGAATACCCAACTAGTATGCCCTTATCAACTCGGGAGTCAAATTTTCCAAGACTGCCATCTTCTCTTTTGATATACAATTTTCTTCCAAATACTCTGAAATGATTCACATTTTCTAGTCTTCCTTTCCATAACTAATAGGGAGTCTTATCAGTATTACTTCTGAGAATTCCTCTATTCAAGATATGAACTGTTGTATGTACTTCCTGTGCCCAAAATATGTCACTCAACTTGGACTCTTTCAATATGGTTCTGGCCACTTCCTATACTATTCTGCTCTTTATTTTGATAACTCCATTCTACTGAGGTGTCCTGGCTACTGAGAACTGTCTCTTTATTCCATGTTCACCAAAAAAATCCATAAATTCCTTTGAAGTAAACTCTTTTCCATTGTCTGATATCAAACACTTGATTTTCAAATCCATATCGGTTTTGACCATCTCTTTATATATCTTGAAGTGTCTGAATGCCTATGACTTCTTCTTGAGAAAGAAAATTGTAGTCATTCTTGTGTAGTCATCAAACAATATCATAAGAGATTGTTCTCCATTTAATCCCTTCATTTTTCTAGGTCTGCATAGGTTAGTGTGTACAATATCCAATGGCTTTGCCGTGGCATACTCTTTTGATTTGAACTTGGTCCTGGTTTTTTTTCCTTGTAGAAAATTCTCACATAAAGTGTTTGTTGGCTTTGAAATCTCAGGCATTTCTTTTACTGCTTCTTTTCTGCTGATTTTGAAAAGGTTATCAAAATGACCCATTCTTCTGTGCCAGAGCCAAATTTCCTTTTCCTTTCCTAGGAAACATCTTTCCTTTCCAATTTTGTTCAGGAAATATATGTTGTTTGGAGTTCTTATAGTTGTAGCCACCAACTTGCCTGATCCTTATTTCCTTATCTCAAATTTTTCTGATTCAAACAAAATTTTGTGTCCTTAATCACACATTTTACTCACACTTAGTAGATTATGCTTCATATCTTCAACCAATAGAATGTTTTCTACCTTGGCATCTTTGCTTCCAAGCTTGAATGTACCTATACCTATAATTTTGGCTAATTTATCATTTCCAAAAGAATCTGATCCATTTCGTTCCTTCTTCAGGGTCATAAACATGTTTTTGTCACCTGTCATATGCTTCAAATAAGCACTGTCAACATACCACCCAATTTTCTATTGTTGCACTTATAGAGCGAGCGAGCATTCTTCAGTGTTGAATTGATCCTGCTTCCTTATCCATATCCTTCGTGGTTCATGTTTGATATCTTAGTTTGGTTCTCTTGGAGGAACAATTAGTCTACAATATTTGGACATGTGTCCAAAATCATTGCACTTGTATCACTCTACTTCATTACTTAGTGAACCAACACTATTGTGATTTATGTTATGTGCTTCATGTTCCTTTCTAGGATAATTGTTTTTCGAATAAACTTCATAGTTTCTTATGTTCTTGGCATAGGATCTACAACTTTCAACCGTGTCCAAAATTGTTACAAGAATAACATAAACCAAAAAAATTAGTTTGATACTGTGATGTAGGAGATCTTTTGAATGGTGGTTCTTTGAAGCCTTATTCTTCTTAATATGTTTTTGATTGTTAATTTTGTGTTCTGAATCTTCTAGGTGGTCTAGTTCCTTTGTGATTTTCTTATTGATTACCTCTAACTATTTCTTCATAGATGCTTTGTTCTATCATCTTGGAGCTCAAACTTTTCTCAGTCTACATCTGGTTATATCCTATCCCAAACTTGTCATAGTATGGTCTTTGACTGCTGATGATCTCATCCAATATTTTGGTGCTATTCTGTTGCATATCTTTCTTCTGAAGATCCTTTCTTGAAGTGACTATTTCTTCTTCCAAGATTTCAATCATCTTCTCCTTTTCTTCTAACTAATTTCTGAGTGTTTCTTCAATTATTCTATATTCTTCTACCTGGTTTTTTAACTTCGTGATTATTTGCTCAATTCATTCCGAGTTGGAATTTTGATATCCTTCTTTCTTATTTAATTCTACTTTGAGTGATTTGATTTTCTTTCTTTCTTTCCCTAGTTCTTCTAAGGAACTGATTAATTCTTCTTTGAGATCGACTTCACCTTCTTCTTCATAATTTGCTTCATCATCATCATTATCTACTTCCATGAAGAGTACTCTTTCTGAATCACTATCACTCTCATCATCCTTGTCTGAGGAGGCACTGTCTTCCTTGGAGTAGAGACTTTTCTTGAAGAATTTATTTTTGTTCCTTCTCTTGTCTCCCCTTTTATTTTTATTTTTCTTCTTAGGATCTTATTCTTCATTGCTACCTTTATTCTTAGCATAAGGAAATTTAGAAGAAAGATTACTAATACCATCACAATTAAAACATTTCAATGGAAGCATACATTTGTGCTTGTTGGTTCCTCTTTTCAACTTTCTCAGGAAGTTTTCCACTTCTTCATCTTCCTTTAAATTGTCGATGCAACTAGAATATGGTTTTGAATTTGGATTGTTCTACTTCTTTGTCTTCTTGGATTCTTTGAGTGATGCTTCCTTTGTGACTGGGTTATATTGTTCTATCCTCATTTCATTAGCCATGAATATTCCATGTAGCTCATCCATGGTCAAGTTGTCAAGATTTGTTCTTTCTTTCAGGGTTGATATTTTAGGATCAAATATCATAGGAAGAGATCTTAGAACCTTTTGAACAATCATTGATTCATCAAATTCTTCTCCCAGTCCTCTGATAGTTTTCACTGTCTCATCAACTCATAGAGTGTAGGTTGCAATCTATTCATATTCCTTCATCTTCAATTGCTCAAACTTATCTCTAAGGGTTTGATGCTTAGCTCCCTTGAATTTGGTATATCCTTCATAAATATTTTGAAGTTTATCCCAAAGACCCTTTGCGGTATTGCAGTGCATAACTTTGAAAAATACCGAATCATCCAGACTACTTAGAATGGTGCCTTTAGCCTTTGAATTTTTTTTGTTGAGTTTATTTCCATGTTTGTCAGTTGGGTGAGTGTTAGGTATTGTATATCCATCTACTACTAACTGTAAAACATCAAATCCTTATTCTTGTAAAAATGTTTTCATCCTTTTATTCCAAATGGCATAGTTCTAACCATAAAGCCTTAGTTCTCGAATATTATCGTATTCCATGATCTCCTTCCAGTGGTTAAAATGTTTCTTGAAGAACCTTCTCTGATTCCAATTGTTGGAATACTCAAGGGGGGGGTGTGAATCAATATTAGCACTTTATTATCACTTTTAACCACAATATGTAATCAATAATTTCATTAGTAGCATATCATGAATATATCATGAGCAATATAAATCAACAAAGCATAATATATATCCACAGAAACACAATACACAACTAGGATTTATGTTGAAACCCAAATGGGAGAAAACCACATAATTCTTTTCTTATATATCAAAACAATACATTCATTGGAAGCACCAAATCCCCAATTCTTCAGCTACATCTGGAAGGAGGCTACGACCCCCTATTTATAGGCTCCAACCTGAAGGAGGCTACAACTCCCTAAATTATCTGGATCCAACCAGAAGGAGGATACAACCCCCTGATTCTCAGGGTCCAACCTTAAGGAAGCTCCAACTCCTTGTATTCTATGGAACAAACTAGAAGGAGGATACAACCCCCTTTCTTTGCCATGTACTATCACCCTGTAATATAAGTGTAGACCAACTATCACTGCCACATCAACCTGTAAACTTTCAACCTGTCACTGTATCCAACCCTTCATTGTCTCTGTACCATCAAACAGTAACTATCACCGTACCATCAACATATAATTGATCACCAAAACTTTTACCATACCATGCATCAACCGTGTACCAACAAATGTAGTATAACATGCATCAATTATGAACCATAACATCAATCATGTATCTAATCATGTACCATGTGCTAGAGCATAAATTAGTACCATATACATCAATCATGATTGATGTTATTTTATCATTACCATATACCATAGCATCAATCATGTATAGGTCTGTACCATATCATCAATGAAGTGCCTCAAAGAACCAATGCATGTGACTCATGCATATGCCACCATACATCAAGTGTATACCTGATCCAGCGGATGAAAATATGATACATAATCTAAGAGCTCATAACTTCTTAAAAATGGACTCGTGTGTAGGCATCGTCTGCATGATCCCAAGGAATCTTGAATGGGTTCAAACAAATGTCGTATGAGGGAGATATCACGTTTTGTCTGCTTTCCCAAACATGCAAAATTTTTCTGACTGTACAGTCCGTAGAATGCTGACGTGGCAGGTCCATACCACTGACATGGCAGGACTGTACTGCTAACATGGAAAGGTTGTACTACTGACATGGAAAGGCCATATTGGACATGTGGCAGGTGGTCGTATTGACATGTGGTAGAGGATGACGTGGCAACCGATGACATGGCATAGTACCGTACATGACACATGGCAGGTGCTAAGTTGTCCGATGTTGATGTGGTAGAGTATGTTGACCAATGTTATGGTTCCATGTGGTCTAGACATGGGCTACCACATGGCACCCACTCCATGTGTAAAATGTTTTGGACTCCATTGGTCTTGAACCCGTGACCTCCGTCATGGGCGAGAGACTTGGTGCAGGCCGAGATACCAGTCCGCTTGCCATGTATTTCTTACCCTATTACCTTTGTAAAAATATAAAAATTTTCATTATAGTTTGGTTGGGCAGAGTTTGGGCCAGGCCTTAGCCCCAACCCTTGGTCTTACCTGCTACCACACATGACCTCACCACATATTACGCCAACCAACACTCAGTGCGGGGTTCAACCAATAAACACATGTCATATCATGGAACCAAGATGCCGGGTAAACTGTTAGCCCAAGTTGTTAGCCAACCCTTGGTTCCACATTGGAACGTGATCACAAAATGTCATGAAAGTTCAAGGGTTTCCAATAGAGGAGTGGGAATATAGGTCAACGCCCGACCACATGGGGGACACGCTACCACAACCTCTGCCCTTGGGGGTGCTAATGGCGCTAACGGTGTGACATAATGACCAATTTTTCAAATGCTCATGTGTGATGGGTTTTTGGCATGAAAAACACATAGAGGCTATGTTCAATCATTATGGGTGCAATTTGGTGAGCAAAGACAACAAAGAATTGGGAGAAACTTCCAAGGAGTGATTCCAACTCAGTTTTTGGCCAAACCAGGTGCAGGAAGAACTCGACTAGGGGTTTTTGGATGTTTTGGAGCCATTGAAGCCATCAAATTCTCATTCTGAGCATTGTAAAGCGCCTATTTTGACACTTTGAGCATTTGTGAAAATGATCCATTGCAAGCTAGACTAGGATATGTAGCCCAAGAGAGAGGTAAACTCCTTTATCATTTTGCTATGTTAATGTGTGTATTTTGATGGTTGTTTATGACTATTTATGCTGCTCATGATTACATAAAAAAAATCATTAATATTTATGTGTTTGTAACTTGATCCTATTACCCAAGCAGATACCATTTCACTTGCAATTTTAAAGAGATTCAAGCCTTTTCATTTTCAGATCAAGTTGGTATCAGAGCATAGGTTTTTGAAGGTTTGATTGTTTTCAAGTGTTTGTTTTATGATGCTTACAAGGTTGAATCTCACAAGAGGAGAAGGTTAACTTGTAGAGCCAAGTTATCATCTGTCAAGAAGGAGAAATACACAATCACCTCAAGCTTCAAGGAGATATTCACCAAGTATGGCTCATGTGGAGAGTCATGAAACTCTTACTTCAGAGGATGAAACTTTCATAAAATATTTCTATGATATGACAGAGCTGGTGAAAGTTTTATTTGAAGAATCAAATGCAAGATTGCAAGGTGAAATCTCAAACCCTCCAAAGGGTAATGGAGATAGTGGTGATAAAAATCCAAAAGGAAATGGAGGGAATGGTGATACTCCACCTCCTTCACCTCCATCTTCCACCTCTTCTACCATTTCACAACCACCTGCAAATTATCCAAAATAACATGGTAAAATTCCTCTACAAACTCCTTTGCTTAAGCTTGATATTAAGTTTGAATTGCCTAGGTACAATGGGAAGGTAAATGCTGAGAAATTGGATAGCTGGATTCTCCATATTGAAGTGTATTGTAGGATACAAAGGATCAAAGATGATGAAACTAAGATTTATGTTGCTTCTCTTATATTGGAAAGTGTAACACTTATTTGGTGGGAATGCAAAACTCAAGAGGACATGAAGAAACATGGTAAAGTTTTATCCTCTTGGAATGATTTTATTGTTGCACTTAAAAGACAATTTTGTCCATTAGAATACATGTAGAAAGATATTATGGATTGGAAAAACTTTAGATAAGCTAAAGGGAAAAGTGTTCAAAGCTACACTTAAGAATTTAGAAGAAGATCTTTGATTTTGGGTATATATTTATCTTCTCAAGAAAATTTACTCAAATATATTGGAGGATTTCATAGCTACTTGAGGCACAAAATACTTATGTTTAACCCTACAAGTCTAGATGAAGTTTGTGTACAAACAACTCATTTGGAAGCAAGAGGGAGGAATGAACCTCAAGAGGGTAGAAATAAGCATTTTGTTAAAGGAGACACATGAAAGAAGAAGTTCAAGGGAAATGGAAGAAAGAATGATTTATTCAAGAAAAAGGGAGAGAAACTCACATGTAAACACTATTCAAAATATGGCCATGATGAAGACCATTGTTGGAAAATTCATCCTGAAAAGACACCCAAAAAGTTCATCCATAAGGGGAAACCAAAGACTACTGCAACTACACAAGATGATTTAGGTTCTGATCGAGTGATGACATAAATATTACAACGATGGGTTTTCAAGGTAAGGATTACATTGCAAGTAATATTTCCTCAATTAGTAGTAGCCTCAATGAAACTCAACATGAAAAAGAAAGAATAGAGATTTTCCACATAAGGATTATTTCAAAGCATACCAAGATAGATACTCTTTTTGATACTGGATCTCAAGCAAACCTCATATCTGAAGACATTGTCAAGAAACTAAAATTGGAAACTACTCTACATCCTAAACCATACCCTCTAGTATGGATATGTGACAATGCCAAATTTAATGTGACAAGAAGGTATAAAGTTAGATTTGCCATCACTGCAAATTTTATAGATGAGGTAGAGCTTGATGTGATTCCTTTGGATATATGTGGTATTGTGTTGGGAAGCCCATACTTATATGATATGAGAGCCATATTTCATCGTCATGAGAACAAGTATCATTTTAAAAAAAATGGATTTGAGTACATTGTTAGAGTACATACAAAGAAGTTGAATTTGTCACTTGTAAATGCTGGACAAATGAAGAGATTAGTCAATGCTAGTAAGAATTTTGTCCTCTTAATGATCAAACCCAAAGAAATTTTTTAAAAATAAGCCTTCAAAGGTTGTGATGCAAAGTTTAAATCTTATTTATTTGAGGTTTTTAACCAATATGATGAGATGTTTCAGGAACCAAAAGGATTGCCTCCAAAAAGGGCTATCCAACATGAGATACAATTGCAACAAGATTGTCCTCTTACAAACATTGGTATGTACATGATGTTAGTCATGGAGAATGATGAAATTAAAAAAAAAATACAAGAGTTGCTTGACAAATGGGTCATCATGCCAAACACATCTCCATGTGGATCACCAGTGGTTTTAGTTCCAAAGAAAGATGGTACATGGCAAATGTGTGTAGATTTCAAGGTCAGGGCCTTGAACAAGATTACGGTAAATAATCGTTATCCTCTTCCTAGAATTGATGATTTGCTTGATCAATTGAAATATTCTAAGTATTTTACTAAATTGTATTTGAGAAGTGTATATCATCAAATTAGGATTGTTGAAGGAGACACTTGGAAAACAACTTTAAAAAAAAAGCAAGGTTTGTTTGAGTGGATGGTAATGCCATTTGGACTTTGTAATGCTCCTGCCACATTCATGAGAGTCATGAATGATGTTTTAAGGCCCTTTCTTGATGATTGTGTGATTGTCTACTTGGATGACATTTTGATATTTAGAAAATCTCGTGAAGAGCATGTTATGCATGTAAAACAAGTTTTGGATGTCTCAAAGAAAGTTTTTTTTTTTGAAGATGTCTAAATGTGAGTTTGGAAAGACCTCACTTGTTTACTTGGGACATATTGTTGGAGGAGGAGAAATAAAAATTTATCCTTCCATGGTCAAAGTCATTTTGGATTGGCCAAAGCCCAACAATGTGACAGAGGTAAGAATACTTTTGGGAGAAGGCCAATATTGGAGAAAGTTTATTGCTAACTTATCTTCAATTGCAACTCCATTACATGTAGTGACAAGCATCAAGCAAGTTTTTCAATGGGGAGGCAAGCAAAAAAAGGATTTTGATACTTTGAAGGAGAAAATCAGTTCAACCCCCTGTTCTTGCATTTCCAAATTTGAGACAACCATTTGAGATCCAAATAGATGAAATACATTATGCAATGGGAGCAGTTTTGTTGCAACATGGTAAGCCCATTTGTTTTCATTCTGAAACTTTTAATGGTACTGTGATTAAATATCCTACTTATGATAAGGAGTTGTATGCATTGGTGCAAAGTGTGAAAAAATGGAAACATATTTGTTGGGAAAATAAACTATCATTCACACAAATCATCAACCATTGCAATACTTACAATCACAAACAAAGCTACAACAAGCAAGGCACTTGAGATGGATGGGTTTTCTACAACAATTCCACTTGGTTATAAGGTATAAAAAAGGCATTTATAACAAATTTGCTCATATGATTTATAGGCCTATTGTTAGTTCTCCAATTATTGTTAAGCATAATTCTACTATGCATGAGAGCTATGTTGAAAAATATGCTTTAGATGCTGATTTTAAAGAGGTTTATGAAACTTTGTGTCATTCTAACCAAGTTGAGGAATTGGATTACCACGTGCATGATAAGATTTTGTGTCATCTTGGAAATCTATATATTCCATAGGGTGAAAGAGTCAACATCATAAGGGAAGCTCATTCTTCTCTTATTGCTGGCCACTTTGGTGTAGGCAAGACAATGGATAATTTGCAAAGGTTTTTCTATTTGCCTAAAATGAATGAAAGTGTTTCAATATATGTAAGAGGATGTTCTTTATGTGCTACAAGAAAGCCTAGAAATATAAAGTTAGGTTTTTATACTCCACTTCCGGTTCCTTCTCATTCTTGAGAAAGAATTTTCATGGACTTTGTAGGAGGTCTACCTATGTCTAAAAATAATCATGATTATATTTATGTTGTGGTTGACCGTTTCAGAAAAAATGTGTATTTTGATGCCTTGTAAGAAGCAGGTTACAACTGAACAAATGCCATAAATTTTCTTTCAGCATGTTTGGGTAAATTTTGGGTTGCCTAAATCCATTATTTTTTATCAAGATTCTCGATTTATTGGGAACTTTTGATCAATTTTATGGGCACTCATGGACACCAAGCTGAAAAATAGCAAAAATTTTCATCCACAAACTAATGGTCAAACATAAGTGGTTAATAGAACAGTGGTGCATCTTCTTAGTGGTTATTGCAGCTAGCATCCTAAGCTTTGGGATGAGCACTTACACTACATTCAACATACTTACAACTGGGCTAAGCACTCTTTGACTCAAACATCTCCATTTGAGGCATGTTTTGGTTATTTGCCAAAATATCCTTTATATTTTATCTTTGGGAAAGACATTGCTATTGATGGTCAATATGACATTGATAGGGAAAATAAGTTCATTGAACAAATTCAGTTGGTGCATCAAATGGTACAGGAACAATTGGAAAAGAGCCAAGCCAAGTACAAGACTAGACATGAGAAGAATCGTGTTGATCACAATTTCCAAGTTGGAGATGAAGTTTGGATTTACATTAGCAAAGAGAGGCTTAAATAAGAAGGTAAAAAACTGAAACCAATTAGACATGGACCTTTCAATATTCTTGAAAAGATTGGTAACAATGCCTTCCGTTTGGATTTTCCTCCTTATATGCAAATGTATGCAGCTGTCAATGTTGAGAATTTGAGATTGTATGAGCCTCCTTTGATTGATGATCAAGGAGAGCATGTTCAGATTCCTTCTATAGATTATTTCTCGCCAGAATATCTTTCAGAACTACATAAAGATACAATCCTTGATAGGAGGATGAGAACTTCAAAACGAGGGAATGTGGAATACCTTTGAGTTGGTATTAAAGGCACAAATCCAAGCAAGGCCAAGTGGATTGAGGTTGGAAAGGTGAGGGAACTGTACCCTCATATTTAGATTGAAAAAAAGTAGTCTTTTGGAAGTCCAAAAGCTTTCCAATGGGGAGGAGTGATCCAGGGGATCAAAATATGATAAAAAATATAAGTTCTTGGAATTGCTTCAAAACGGACTTGTGCATAGGCCTCATCCTAACTATACCAATGTAACTTGAACGGGTTCAAACAGACGTCATATGAGGGAGATATCACGCTCTGTCTGCTTTGCCAAACAAGAAAAATTTTGTCGACTGTACAGTCTGTATAGTGATGACATGGAAGGTCTGTACTGCTGACGTGGCAAGACTGTACTACTGATGTGGTAGGTTTGTACTATTGACGAGGAAATGTTGTAGTATACACGTGGCAGGTGTCCATACTGACATGTGGCATAGGTTGACATGGTAAGTGATGATGTGACATGATACCGTAGATGACACGTGGCAGGTGTTAAGTTGTCAGATGATGAGTTTTAGATTACGATGTGGCATAGTACGTGAACCAATTTTATGGTACCACATGGCCTAGACATGGGTTGCCACGTGGAAACCTCTCCATGTGTAAAATGTTTTGGACTCCACCCATATTGAACCCATGACCTTCGGCATGGGCGAGAGACTTGGCGTTGGTTGGGATACAAGCCCACCTGCCATGTATTTCTTACCCTATTACCTTTGAAAAAATATACAAAATTGCATTATAGTTTGGTTGGGTGGAGTTTGGGCCAGGGCTTATCCCCAACCCTTGGTCTTACCCACTACCAGACATGACCTCACCACATATTACGCCAACCAACACTCAGCGCGGGGTTCATCCAATGGACACATGTCATAGCATGGAACCGGGATGTAGGGTAAAATGTTAGCCTGGGTTGTTATCCTTGGTTCCACATTGCCACATGACCACAAAAGGCAGGAAATTTCAACAGTTTCTAGCAGAGGAATATAGGTCGACGACTGGCCACATGGGGGCCACACGACCACGACCTCTACCCTTGGGGGCACTAATGGTGCTAACGGTGTGACATAATGATCGATTTTGTGTAATGCATGTGCGTTCTATATTTTTGGCATGAAAAACACACAGAGGATGGGTTCAGTCATTCTAGGTGCATTTTGGTGAGTAGAGACAACAAAGAATTGGGATAAACTTCCAGGGAGTGATTCCATATCAGTTTTTGGCCAAAACAGGTGTAGGAAGAGCTCAACTAGGGGGTTTTGGACGTTCTGGAGCCATTGAAGCCAACCATTTCTCATTCTGAGAATTGTAAAGGACTAATTTTGACACTTTGAGCATTAATGAAAATGATCCATTGGAAGATGGATTAGGAGATGTAGCCCAAGAGAGGGGCGAACTCCTTTATCATTTTGCTATGTTAATGTGTGTATTTTGATGGTTGTTTATGACTGTTTATGTTTCTCATGATTAAGTAAAAAAACTCATTAATATTTATGTGTTTGTAACTTGATCCTATTACCCAAGCACACACCATTTCACTTGCAATTTTAAAGAGATTCAAGCCTTTTCATTTTCAGATCAATACCTCAACCATACATCCACATCTCAAAGATATGTCTATAATAATGAACCATAAAAGTCATGTCATAATTAGATAAGATAATATACCTCATTCAACCATGTATCCAAGATGTACCTCAATCATGTGCCAAACCAAACATAGCTCAAGCATGTACCATACAACAACCAAGTATAATCATCAAAACAAACAGATATTCATACCAATACCTTTGTAGCTGACCTGATACACAATAATGATGAATTGTAATCTCTCCTCTGACCTTAGGGACTTGGTACAAGAGTTACCCCCAAATTTTTCTTATGCTGGTGGGACTAATACATGATGTCATGCGGGGCCTCGTGTGACAAGTATTGTGCAACCCGCAGGGATGCCTCACAGGACACTAGTAGTTTGACCTGCAGGGTTGAATTAAACTAGAGTTTTCTCATAAATTTTCCCTCTTCACAACAACCCCGAAACTCTTTCACTTCTCACTTGTGACTACCTCATATTTCACCATCGCAAATTTTCCAAAAGGATCAGTAGTTCACTAAAATATGTTCAATAGAATGAGTGAGTGAATGTACTTATGAATGACTCCTTGAGGTGATTTTATACTTTTTCTTAGTAACCTCTCTCCTTAGTCCTAGGGGATTCTAGAATTTCTTGTTACAACCACTTTTCCCTTTCATTAAAGACTTGTAACCAATTAGGGGCTTCTTGACCACTCTTCGGGGCTTCTAACTTCACAAGGCCATAAATCCTCAACCATGAGAAAAGACGTGGCATACCACCTATGACCGAAAACGACATGACGAGGAATATCCATTCATGAGTGAGTTACCTGCATTTACACCATCCTTCATGACCTTTTTCCTTGATCAACAATAGGTTCCATAACCATACCTTTGGGGCTACCAGAATTCTACGAGGGTTGAAATCAATGACAACCAATATTTTTTCAAAAATAAATTGAATATGAGCAAAGAAGACAACAAAAAGAGGAGGAATTGAAAATAAAAAATAAGGAGGAGATAAGGAAAAGAGAGAAAGAACAAAGTTCCCAATTGGAATTAGAAATGAAAAGGAAAGCATCAAAAGTAGAATAGAGGAAAAATGAACTAAAATATTCTAGGGAGAAGTAGATATTAGAAGATGAGATGAAGAGGAATCAAGAAGAACAAAAAATCAAACAATAAGAGAAATTGAGAAAGAAAGAGGAGGAATAGAGAATCCTTGTTGAGGAACAAAAGAAGAAAGATGAAGAACATAGATTCTAGGATAAGGAGAAAAAGAAACAAGAAGAGGAAATGAGGTAATACGAGAAGAATGAGAAGAAAGAAAACAAATAATTTGATAGCTGAAGAACTAAGGAAGAAATAGCTAGAAGAAGGAAGAGGAAGAAAGTTTGCAACAAGAAGTATCCCAGGTAGAAATAATGATAGGTGGAGTAGAAGGTGATGAAAATAAATAAGAAGAGTAGGCCCCTACATAACAAATAACACACCAAGCAACCCCAACTCTAATTAATGTCATAGATTTGACATAGGAGGAGGATGTTACTTTGGGACAATGGTAAAGAGCTAGTATTGGAATAGATCCATACTCCAAGGAGTCTAGAAAATGTCTTATCATGGAGAGATCAATAAATTATAAAACCTATGGAAGAAGTTGCAAATATTGAATCTATATCCTACAATCTTTGCAATAAATATATTGTAAAGAGAACTCATAAAAGAAAGAGAGTTAAAGTGGATAGATCCATTCTTTTCACCACTAAGGAACCTATGATAGATACAAAGAAAGAAAGACTTAGTGACTTATTATATGTAGGGATAGCTATCTCACATGCAACTATTGACAAGGCCAATACTAAATTAGAGGAAATGAAAAGCCTTGGAAAACCAATTTCTATACTGGAAAATTAGGTCTAGTACTACAAAGGAACCCAAGATGAATTAAGTAGCCTCATAGAAGAAGTCATGGAAGAGGAAAAATAGAACATAAGGCTTTCATCGCTAAATAATTTGAGTTATAGGTTTTGAGTATTTAGTTATTCATTCTTTACAAAGAAAATATTGTTTGGAAGGAACAACAAGCCAAAGCACAAGACCATATAGATTTCATTGAAAAAATTTAGAAGAGCCAGGGTCATGAGGAACATGGAATCGTAATAGTCTATAAATCAAGTTTGGTTAGGATTGAGAAAGTGACCAATTACTAGGGAAAGTTATCCAATCGATCATAGAAACTAATAGAATATGAATGGATGGATTGCATCAAAATTTGGGACTTGATTGAGGATACTACTAAAAGGAGAAGGTTTACCATATTTGGTCTTCCAGAGGGATTTTGGCCAATTGATGAAGGGATGACATGTTTCAAGGAGATTGCCGCAAAGTGAGATTTAGAAGTCAATATAATCTCCTCTTTGGAATGTGGACACTTGAAAATATTTTTGATAGGCGAAGTAAGATTGAGAACTTGGATGGAGTCCATTTTTCCCAAAATGGAGAAGTACATAAAATGGTTTGAGCGATAAATTCCAATGTTGAGTTCACCCAAAGAGAAACACATATTCACTCATCAATTTTTTTTAGTGGGGGACGTATGATGAGGAGCATTCTACATCGGTAACTCCGAGTTCACATGAGATGTAGTAGATGATAAAGTCTTATATATTTTGCATGACCATTTTTTGTTTTATTCTATTGTAGATGAATTATTTTTATAAATATGAAAGTCAATCTTTTATAAAGTTATTTTGGGGTATAAGGTGAAGGTGACAAATTGTATTGTGAATTATTTCAAAAGTCAATTCAAAAGATCAATTTTGGAGGTTAAGGACATTTTGCTGAATATATTGTTGTCGAACATTTCTAATTCATGGATTATTCTACTATTGGGTTATGTCTCACATGTCCAATAAGAGTTTCCCTTATATCAAGTTATCTTGTGTGATTGAGTGAATACTTGCTTTATTATTTTCAACGAATAGATTATGTGTTTTTTAATTAGTTTATTATTTTCAATAATCCAAGATTTTTCATTTAATACATTTACTATTGTAGAATTAATATGTAGCTAATTCTGAATCAAATGAAAATCATTGTGTGAGGTTCCTGTAGATTTTCCCTTTATGCAATAGTTAATTTTTGTTTCCTGGGAATATGCCTATAGCTATATTTTCTCGGTATAATCATTTCTTGGGAGGATAAGTTGTGGAATAATTTCCATTCACTGTTTTTGAGAGTTACCTCTTGGTAATTGACTTATTTAAAGCTCATTAAAATTATATTTATTTACTACATTTCTCATACAAATAGAAACAAGTAAAAACAAAAATATGTTTTGAAACACTTTATAAATCCCTTCGAAAAATTGTTAGGCCATAACCCAGAGGGTTATTCCATTCCAAATACGGGAGAGTCTAATTGGGCCTCTTGCTTTGGTTTAATCCCTACTTTTTAGCATTGGTAATCCACCCTCCTCAATAGAATTTTCACTAGAAGGAGGGATTCTGTATGGAAATACATACAAATATCCCATTTTCCAAGGTTGATATTCCAAATATTGTAGTTCAAATTTATGAAAATCCCATACCTCAAGACTTCTAAAATCCTAGATTCAATATTGAGTCAATCCAATACATAGTATCACATAAGGAGGTAAACGATTTTAGATGTATTACTTGGGCCTACACAATGCATATCAATTCTTTGCATGTGACCCATTTTCTTCCTTGATGAAGAAACATTTCACGAATCACAAATAACACTATGGATCATACTCTAATTCATATTGTAGAATACTTTGTATAACTATCCTTACAAAATATTACTCAACCTTTTGTATTAGTTCTTCCAACACTAATCAATCCTGCTACCTCCCCGATAGAAAATGAGCAATCTGAAAGACAATTGGATTTTGATTCAGATACAAACCACCGAGAACGCTCAAATTCTAATTTTGACCATTCAAATACTAATTCACATCACTTATATATGGTGAAAAACTAGAATCAACCATGGTTGGATCAAGATGATTTGGCCCTACCTTGTCAACTACATAATTTTCCCAAACATCTAAACTGTTTACTTCCCAAATATGACCCTAAATTATTCGTTCCTTCTAAATATCACATTAAGAAATTCATTCTAGCCATCAACTTAATGAACTTGTCGCATGAATATGTGGTGTGTAGTATTTTCCCATATAATTTTGAAAACCAAGCCTCTACTTGGTATTTTAATATATCTGTTATATCAATCACCAATTAGGTTGATTTTCAAAAAAGCAATTTAGATAAGTTTGGTGAGACGACTACCATTGGTGGTTTAATGTCATAACTATTTTCTTCAGTCATGAGTGTTATCAGACTAATTGGTAGGTGCGGACACTAACTAATCTCCCGAGATCCACCTAGATCTAGAACAAAACACACCAGAACATGACACTTTCCTTAAGTTTTAGATATTGAATTTACTAACTAAAGAGGGATGAGTGACATACC
>ML779352.1:768488-781833 GCA_009831015.1 Picea engelmannii
GCCACTGACCCCTCTGAAGGCAACATATAGGTTTACATCATTAACGGTCATAGGGATGACGAAAATAATGTGTAACAATGAGCCCTAAGGAAAGGGTAAATTATTTTAATCAACATTTTACAACTTTATTGAACAATTTTAAAGAGGGAAGTGAACCTACACAAGAGCTTCAAATTGAAGTTTATGTTAATGCCTTACCTACACCAATTTCCATATTTGTCAAGCAAGTTGCAAACAATTATACCTTAGCATAAACTTTTGAAGAAGCCAAGAAATAATAATTTGAAATAAATGGATGCAAAGAAATCTAAGCAACTTTTGTGAATAAATATATTTCTCAACCAAATAAAAGTCTTATCTTTCCTAGACCTCAACCAAAGAAAATTATGGAAGGCAAGGATAAATACTCCATGGATATGGCTAGCATGAAAAGAATGTTCAAACAATTATCAAATGAATTCATTGACATGAAAAGGAACACTCGAGAAGGAAATTATAATCAAAGACCATATATACCATTATCGAGGAGACCTGTTGGCACAGGGGCATACCCAGGGTTCAACTCTTACAATGCACCAACAAGCCCTAACTACTGGCCCTTTCTACAACACCTGTGAAGAAGATGTAGTCTCACCCGAAGTAGAAATAGGGGGTTGCAGGACACAAGTGTCTACAACTAGAGGAAATGCAAAGTGGATCTAGGGGAACAACACACAACGATCTAGATATTATCGACCAGTCTTGAGATTAGTTCACAAGTTATATCTAAGATCTAACACAAAAATGCAATAACAATATAAAGAAAGAAAATAACACAACATCAAACACAGAGAACAACAATATATACGTGGTTCACCCTCTACCTAGGGATACGTCCACAAAACTGTGCTTCTTGATATATTAAATGGAAACATACAGTTCTATCTGCACTCTTAGCTCGCATATCTCTCTCTTTCTCTTTCTCTCCCCTCCCTGTGCACCCATTTGCAGGCTTGATCTTCGCACCCAGTTGAAGATCTTACAATACAGACTCAATAATGTTCTTGCAACACAATGCTTCTCTCTCGACAATGGAAACAATCAACAAACATTAACCAAACTTATCAACTTTCTCTACCTCTATTTATACATTACATGACTCTTGGACACCCTTAGATCGAATCCTAAGTGTCAAAACCCTAAATACCAAAACTCTAGGTGTATAAACCCTAGGTCAACTTGACCCATGCTTTAAGGGCTTCGCCAAACTATCCTTCCTTCTTTCCTGCAAGGTGCTCCAAAGCATCCATTGATGAATTTTTCCACTTGCCGAGTTGTCCACGATATATATTCTTTGCTGATCTATCTTCCTTGATCTTCTCTTCCAACGGATAGCTTTCCCTTACTTCTCTCCTCTTCTGCTTCTTTGACCCTTTCAACCCATTCTCAATCAATGTGCCTTCCGCGCAGTTCGTACTTTGCCTTTCTTCCTTAATCTTCACTTTATTCCATAACCAAGGGCCAATAGGCCCCCAACACTGACATATGACTCATCCCGAGTCACTACAATATTGAACCTTCTGTTTAACTTCGACTTCAGATTGCATGGAGCAGCCTGTGCTTTCTGTTCGGTACCTCCCTTCCTTTTTGCAGACTATATTTTCTATATCTGGTACCCAATTTCAACTGCACCTGGTACCTAGACGCTTCTTCCTTTGCTTTTACTAAGATCTGTGAGGCAACTAGTTGTCATAATACAATTTCAATCGATTCCCATTTATCAAACCTTCTTTCCATTCTCCATTCAGGGTCTTCAATTGTGCAACTCCTCCTTCTGTGACATAGACAACCTCATATGGAACAAGCCAATGTTTCTTGAACTTCCTTGGATGCTTCATGAACTTCCTTTCATATACCAATAACAAATCTCCTTGCTTAAATTCTTTCTTCTTGATATGTCTATCATGGTAGGCCTTTTCTCGTTCTTTCTGTACCTGTTGATGAAATTCTACAATAAATCTGTCTTCCTCTAGTTCTACCAACTGCGCAAGCCTGTCTTGTACAATGCCTGTGTCATCCATACCTATAAAGGCTGCAATTCTTAAGCTAGGAACTAAATATTCCATAGGTACCACTGCTTCTAAACCATATACCAACTTAAAAGGAGTCTGTATTGTTAGCTTTTTTAAAGTAGTTTGATATGCCCATAGTACTGCTGACACTCTCAAATCCCAATCATCCTTGTTCACACTGCAAATCTTCATCAACACTGTCTCCAAAATATTATTAAAATATTTGACTGTACCATTCGCTTGTGTGTGGTATGGTGTACTCTTTTGATGCTGTACTTCAAATTCCCGAGTCAAGGCTTCAATAGTTTTATTAATAAAATGAGTACCTTGATCGCTCATAAGGATCTTTGGGCATCCAAACCTTGTTATGATGTCCTCAGAAATGAACTGTGCAATCGTGGCTACACTACAATCCTTAATTACTCTTTCTTCTGCCCATTTGGTCAAATATTCTGTCGCAGTGATGATGTATCGAGCTCCTGTGCGCTTTCCTGGTGGGTTGATAGGTCCCATAAAATCAATGGCACATTTTTCAAATACTTGTAGTGTTAAATAAGTTTCTAAAGGAATCTCATCTCTTCTGGAAGGTTTCCCAGCTCTTTGGCATACGTCACAGGCTTTGTAGTATTCCTTAGCATCCTTGTGTAAAGTGGGCCACTAGAGCCCAGCTCTGAGAATCATCTGCACTGTTTCTTTCCTTGCATAGTGTCCTCCTGTGATGCCTTCATGTTCTTCTGCCATAATTAGTGGTCTTTCTGCCTCCATAACACATCTCCTCGATATCTCATCGGGTCCCATCTTATATAGCTGTTCAACTATAAGTGAAAAGTATGCAGCACAAATTACTAGCTGTTTCTTCTGAATGAATGTGTATTCGTGAGGTGACATTCCTGTGGACAGGAAATGAACTATATTGACGAAGTGATCATCAAATTTCCTGATGGCCAACAACTGTGGATATGGAAATGTATCCTCCAAACTAGTAGGTTACCCTCCATGCTCTAATCTGGACAGGTGATCAGATCCCTTGTTCATTCTTCCTGGCTTGACCACTATCTCAAAATCATATTCCTGGAATAGCAGTAGCAATCTACATATTCTTCCCCCCAACACTGGATTATTGACTAAGTATTTCAACGCAGAGTGATCAATAAACATCTTAAAGTGTCATCCCAATAAGTATTGTAGAAATTTTTGTAGTGCATACACCATAGCTAAACCTTCTCTTTTAGTGGTAGTGTAATTTATCTCAGTTGTAGAGAGCTTCCTGCTAGCAAAGGCTAGTGGGTGGTCAATATCTCCTGGTCCTGGTTGTGCTAACACTGCTCCTAATGCAATAGATGAAGCATCGACATGGACGTGGAATTCCTTACTCCAATCTAGGAAAACCAGAATATGCGCAATGACCATTTTCTTCTTTAGTCTGTCGAAGCTCTGCTAGAATTCCTCTGACCATTGAAACTTACAATATTTATTTAAAATATTTTCCATCGGTGTTGTTATCTGTGCATAGCCCTTGATGAACTTTCTGTAGTATCCAGTGTGCCCCAATGTAGTGCGCAACTGTTTGACCAAATTAGGGGGAGGTATATTGACAATGATGGCAATCTTGGAAGGATCTACCAACAATCCTTGCTTACACACAATATTCCCTAGCAACACTCCAAAGGGTGAAAAGAAAATACATTTTTTTAAATTCAGGGCAATTTGACATTGCCTACATTTATCTAACATCAATCTTAAACATTCAATATGGTATTTCAATAAGCAAAAAATAGTCCAATCATCAAAATAGGCTTCCAAATATTTATTCAAAAATTCCTTGAATGCTTCGACCACCACCCTGAAAAATATGGCTATTGCATTCCTCAAGCCAAAGGGCATCATTGTGTACTGAAAAGAACCCTATTTTGTCACAAATGTGTTCTTATGTCTATCTTCCTTAGCAATCCTGATATGATGATAACTTGAAAATCCATCTGTAAATGAGTAGACTTCATGTCCTCCTACATTATCTAACACTTTGTTGGTAAATGGTGTAGGGAATGGATCATGTAGGCATGCATAATTCAGTTTCCTTAGGTCTACACAAATCCTGATTTCTCCTGCCTTCTTATCCTGGACCACCATAGGGCTAATCCACTATGATTGTTCAACAGGTTCTATGATTCTTGCTTCCAACATTCTCTCTAGTTCAATCCTGAATTTTTGCTTATACTTTGGATTCAGTCTATAGGGTCTATGCTTGAATGGCCTTGAATATGGTTTCAAGGGGATATTCATTTTTCCCATGGGCCCTTTAATTCCCTTCATATGGGTGAAATTGGTTGGGAACAAGTCTTGATATTCATGCAGTAATTCGATAATATTATCAATAGTGGCATCATCCCAATAATCTCCAATGTTTGCCAAATTAGGTGCCTGCTCTATTCCAATATTAAATTTATTGATCTTGATTGGATGTTCAATGAAAGGTACTTCAACCCCTGGCCCTTCTATGTCTCTCTATCCTTTAGTTTTTGCGACGTTCACATCCCTAGGATCATCATCTTCATCAACATTGATGTTGTAGCAACCTTGTAATTTTTGAAGAGGTGCAGTCCATTCATCTTCCTCTTGCTCAACAGGGAGGTTAGGTGCCTCCTCAAAGACTTTTCATCTTACAACTTGTAAATCTTGATCTATTGTGGGGTATTGAATTTCAAATAAAAATGTAGCTATAAAGTTCTGGGTCATATTGTACCAATCTGAAGTGGTGAGGCATAGTTCTGCTTGAAGATACCAATTGATAGGCATTGTGTCCAAAGTGTTAATGAATTTATGCACCCACTGTTCTTTAGGAATGTTTCCCCAGGCCTCCTCACAACTTCACACATGGTCCTTCAGACAACTATGACCTGTGGATCAAACTTCACACCCTTCGACTTGTTCTAAAAAGTACACTGTCATTAAAGTGTGACATTGGACCCACTCCACGGTGTTCTTCTTCTGTTTTCATCACCATCTTGCTGGTGTTTCTTTCAAGGCTTCATCTAGTGCCAACAACCTCTATTGTACTGGTACAATTTATTCAAATTCTAATAAGAATGTTTCTAAATGATTTAAACCATCGAATGTGGGCAGATTACTTACTTCTATGCCAATCCAACGAATTTCCCTGGTCAATCTGGCACACCTCCGCACAAAAAAATCATACATTTTGTTCTGCCAATTCTCCAGTGCTTCTTCTGAGTCTGATGAGCATGTTCTTTCACTTCACCAACTCAAATTCCCATCTGTTGTAGGATTAATGTAATCCTGTTGTTTGGCTGTCAATTTGTATATATTCTCTAGTTCATAAGCACGGTCTTCTTCTCTGATAGGTTCTGTGTATCTGCAACCTTCATCAGAATCAAGAGGTACAATGACCCTAAGGCCATCACCTTCAAAGGTCATTCTTCTTTTATTTAAGTCAACCACAGTAGAATTGTTGAAAGCCCAATCAATTCCTAACAACGCAGGATAAGGACAACTATCATCAACTATCTCAATTACTTCGAAGTCTGCAAACGTCCTTACCTCGTCGATGTCCACCGGGACATGATCCAGCCTCCTAAAGGGGCTTACTGCCTACTGATTAGCCATCCTGAGCCTAATAGGGGAACAAATAAACTTATATTTTCCCATCAATGCCCAGGTCTGCTTCATCATAACGTTGAATTTTGATCCCAAGTCGAGGACCACATAATCTATGTCATAATCTCCAATCTGAGCATTAAGGTGTAGTTCCTTGTTTGTTCTCCTCTTCCTAGATACTTGGTTCACAAACCTACTCAACATAGGGTCTATTCTTCCTATCTCATACTGTTTGATCAAGTGTTGTAGTTCTTGTATGGCTCTTTCATCCTTAATTAAGTCAATAAATGTATACAAGAACCCCACAAGCTTGCTTACCTCTTTTCCTTCTCCAGGTGATGCGCACTGATCTAATTCCAGAGGCATCCCACATTCTCTGACTTCTGGTTGTGCCTTAGATGAAGAATCATGTTCTCTTCCAAATTATCTTCTTTCTTCTTCAAACGTCTGCTTTTTTTTCCATGGATCAAACAACTGTGTCTTCCCTGCAACTCTTTTAATCCGTGATTCTTTTGTAGTCTTTCCTGGAGTCACCATGTCTTCTCCTATAACAATGCCTCCTCTCATGATAATAATGACTCTGGGATCCTCTCCACGAGGTTCGACTGATATTAATTGGACTTGCTAGTTTCCTCCTCATATCTCCCGAAGTTTTTCTAACAATGCTAGACAATCCTCAATACCATGTTCAAATGAGTTGCAGTAACTGTAAGTGGTACAACGGTTCTGACAGTGCCTTGCCAAATGACTCGAATGGGCACAGTTATAACAAATGATTTGACCTCGAACTCGACCTATGCCTCCTCCTCATCCTCTTCCTCTGAATCCACCGAGAGGGTTGAAGTTTCCTCTTCATGGGGAATTAAACTGCGTAGCATTTCCCTCCTGCTGCCTATCTCCTTGAATCCTATATGTATCTCTTGACCTTTCATGCAAGAGATTGTAAGCCCTACAATCCTTCTCATCGTGCCCCACAGATTTACAGAATGTGCGGTAAAGATTGGTAGGTGTCTGGACATATTTGTGCATGTAATAACATTCACCAGGGTGATGTCTATTTCTACATACCGTGCACCAGGGTAGAGTAACCTAATTCAAAGGGCTCAGATCTATAGAGGCTAAGTACTCATTAAATAGGGGACAATGCTCCTTGTCACGACCCTCTGATTTGCATATGATGCATGAGATTTCTTCTCTTTTATCTTTTCCCTTTTATTTCTTCATATCTTTGACCTGTAGACATAATCTAGTTACCTGACTCAAAATTTGACTCATACCTAAGCTAGATTCTCCCATAGGGGATGATTCTAGTTTCATGGTGATCTCTAATGCTTTAGCTTGCGACACAACCTTTTGTTGCATCATAAGAACTTTGATGTGTGGTAAGAGGGCAACAATGAACCATTCCTTATTCTGCTCATCCAGGATCTGAAAACTTAATCGGCCTGTCAAGGTCTTAAACCTCTGATCAAACTCCCAAACAGGTTCATCTACTCTCTGCTTGATTTATTTTAGTTTTGTAATGCACTGTGAATCCAACTTGGGTTTCTTGAATTCTTCACTCAACACAGTCTTTATATCATTCAATGGTTTAGGCTATACAATCCCTTTAACAAACTTCATGTACGAGCTCAGTGCGCGGTCTCTCAAGGTAGTAATAAACTGATCTCTCTTAACATCTTCATGATTGACTTTCTTAATAATCCATACAACTTCTTATGGGTGTTATATATGCACTAAAAACACAGTAAAAACCCTCAATTAAATTGTCAACCTAGGGTAAGTAAACTAAGAGTTGTAGCAAAATATATGCCAAAGGTAGAAGGGCTGGTAGGAGTATAATCTAACTAATGAATGTAGCTATCTAAGGCTAATATACTCAAGCAAAACTATCTAATGAGAAAACCCTACTAAGCAACTTGGAACTATGTAACCTAAGTACTTTTGGGCCAAGGATCGATGGATAGTTTTAAGAGAACACGCAAAAACCCTACTTGAAGCAAACTAGTTCATAACAATAAGCAAAAGCAACTAGTTAAGCATAACAAACAATTGACAAAAGAAAACTTCTTTAACTTGCCAACCTATATTCAATGAGTAACTACCCTATGAAAGCAAATAAATAAACAAGCAAGCAAAGACACCTAACTAACCTACTAAAGCAAGTAAACAAGTAAGCAAAGACAACTGTCTAACATACTAGAGCAATAGACAAGTAAGCAAAGACAACTAACTAACCTACTAAAGAAAATAGACAAGTAAGCAAAGACAACTAACTAACCTACTAAAGTAATAAACAACTAACTATTGCAAGCAATCAAATTAAAACTTATCATTGAACAACTATCTAGCCTAAGAGGCAAGTGGACTAAATTCTTAATTCAAAACTCTTTCTAATTCATGAAAGGAAATCTATTTGATTGAAAGCAAGAAGCACTAGCAACTAACCTTTAATATATGATAAGCAAACTGTTCTCTACCCTATCAAATAAAAAGACTATCTATCCTACAACAAAAATAAAACTATTTCCTAATCTATGAAAGCAAGAAACTATATCTTCTGAGCTATGAAAGCAGGAAAACCATCTCTTTTAATCTATGAAAGCAATAAAACTATTTCTTAATCTATGAAAACATGAAAACTATCTTTTAACCTATGACAATTCAAATATAATGTTGGTGGTTGTGTGAATGTCTTCGGTGTCATATAATATCTCAATGGCACTTGACAACAAAGGATAATTCAAGTGGTATAAGCTCAACACTAATGTCAATAGAAAAATGAAAGGTATGGATTAAACAATCTAATGCGAATTTATCCATTACTGAAATTCATCAATTACCCTGCATATTTATTAACCATCAACAATATAACGAGATCATCATTGTACTTCTATACTATGTAAGCAAAACTAGATTCAACTATTAACTAAGAAATATAATTGCAATTTAATTCTAGGAAAGAAGATTACATAAATGAGACTATGCTACATCTATTCTAACAATTCAAAGTTCAAACTACAATAAGAAAGTGCTTGAAAACATAAATTAAAACATGACATTGAAAAGTAAACTAACAACTACATTAATCAACAACTAGCTAAGCCAATTCTACATAAAAATGAAATAAGCAAGCTATGATTAAAAACTGAAATTGATCCTATCCATCCATCAAATCCTTGTCGAAGAAAGCTCAAAATAAAAACTCTGTTCTATTCTAATTAAAACTCTATTTTAAACTTAATTCTAAAATCATAAATAAAGACGTAATCTAATATCTAACTACACATGGGTTTAGTCTAGGGATTTGCAAATCCATTCCTAACTACAAGATTAATCCATGCTAACACAATCCATCATACTAACCTACAAATAGAGTCAAAACAATTAAACTACAACAACAAACTAATTAACACAATAAAACTGCATGTACAAGAAAATAAAGAGAACAATTAAATTATGAAATGCATAAACAACACAAAGATACTTACCAGACTGTTGGTGGGCCCGCCATCAAGTTGTGGTCACTTTCTAAAAGCACGCCATGAACTCAACAAGATGAATTCACCATAAAAACTCAAAAACGTAGTTCTGGTATAATCTCGCAATGTAAAAATTCAAAACAGAGTAAAAATGTATTTGTCCCTATCACACTGATGTATCTGATGCTTAACAACTATCTGACCATCCTAGTGGTATTTATAAGATTACAGACCAAGTGGTCAACCACAGGAGGGTAGAACCACTTCTAAATTCGGAAAATTACAATAAATGATGCCCTAACTGATAAAACAGAGCGAGCCAATAATCACCCTCTTGAACAACTGAAATTGAGTTGTCGGAAGCTCAATAACTGAAGGGGGCAAGCATGAACAAAAGAAACGTTCCTGATTCGCCCATCATTGGACGCCAATACCATAACCACCAAGTTGCCCTCCCTTTTTGTGTAGGAAAAGGTGCTGGACGCAGTGCCGGATCGAGTACTGGAACGAGTGTTGGAAGGAGTGCCAAATCAAGTGCTGGAAGCAGAAACATGGTGCATTTTCACCCTATAACATAAAAAACCTGAATCAGATCCTTGGAAATGTAAAAACATGATGAATTATACTTGATACAATCATTAAACATGAATCATACGTACCTTATGTCGATCATACCATTTTAACATAAAATTCTTCAAAAATCTCCTTCAAAAGATGAAAAACACAAATGTACATGCGGTAAAAGTGTATAATAATCGTCATAAAAGTGATCATATCTCGGGCCCAACATTACCCCCACACTTACGATTTTGCAGGTCCCACTGCAAAAAAAAATAATTTACCCCTCGTGACTAGGCTTGCTGAGGAGGGTCGACTTTAGAGGCCTCTCCTTCTTGCTGTGAAGACTTTGCCTTGTGCCTCTTATATTACTTCAGCTGTGCTTAGAGGCTGCGGTTATATTTGGTCATCTCATCGACCAATCGTTGAAGAGAGTTAAATTTTTTTTGAAGGACTGCATTATCATGATGAAGGTGTGTATCTATTGTCTTCCTTTCCTCCAACTGTTGGAGAAGCTGATGGTTTTCCTTTTGTAGCTCCTCTATGGTTGGGGCAAAATCGGTGATCTCCAAGGAAGGCTTAGATCCTTTGAGGGATGTGGACAATCTATCAGTTTTAGGATCTAGAGTAGGCATGGGTGAAGTAGGAGTGATGGGAGATCGGTAAGGTGAGGTAGGTTATGATTTTGTTTTCCTTAGTGGCTCTAATCCATCCACATAAACTTCCCTAGGTTTCTTGTGAGGGCTCTCAAGGTCAGAGGACACTTGGATAGGGTCTGAAGCAGGTGGAGGTTTTGCATAGGGCTTGGTTCTTGTGCTCAGGGTACTCTTCCGAAAGGGTCCTTTACCAAATTGATTGGCTCCCCTCCTATTTGTGGGAATGATGGGAAAGTCTTTCTACATTACTTCTTGGAGCTTTTTAGGTGTAGGATCAAGAGAGAGTGAAGGCATTGGGGGGTTAACAATAGGCTTCTTTTCGTCTTTTCTCTTGGTCTTTTTACTCGATGAAGAAGTAGGGATATCAACAAGATATTGGTATTGTTCCGGCAAAGAGAGGGTTTATGCAAGGGTGTTTGGAGTATGTCAAGTGTAGAGATAAAATTTCACAGCTTGGTATGATGACACAGTTAGAAGATGGCCCCACCTATAGGATAAGAGATCCTATATATAGATAAGAAGAGGTATGCAAGAGAGTTTTAAGATAGTCTTATAGTTATTTCCCAATGGAAAGTTGATGAAGTTCATTAACCTTAGCGTAACCACACAAACTTCATGTCAACTTTGTCTGCAAGTAATGCCATACATCAGGACAAGTTTAAATTTATTATTTATTTTTGTCAGATTACCATCCTCGCTAGGTAGAATGCCCCGCTTCCAGCAAGCCTGTTCAATACTCCGGCGGGTTTACCTAGTCATACCACAGGCTGGTATCTGCTACTAGCAAACTTGTTAAATATCCCGATGGGTTAGCCTCTTAAACCCTCAAAGACTGGCCCTCCATCCTTCAAGATTTTAGTATAAGATTGTTTTATTCAAGAAGATGGGGAACAACTCTAAAAACAACTTTTTCTTTCTCTTTTTTTTCAATTGGGATGGTATTTATGTTAGAGGATTACTTTTTGTTATATTACTTAGTGATTTTTCCAATGTAAGGGGTACTTAATAGGATGTGGCCTATCTAAAGATATGATATAATCAAGATATTTAGTGTGTAGTGGATTGTACCATTGAGAAAAAACAAAAAGGTATCTCTAGGCTCAACTTACTTTCTTCCTTTGTAGTTATTGTGATGTTTCCATGACTAACCTCTAATTAGACCTCCTTGTTACTCTTTGATAAAGAAACTTGACTCACTTACTCATGTTTCTTGGAAAAAATGTATGAGAGACCTCTAGGCTTGATAGTTATGGTATCACTTCCTTATACAGTGGTGAAGAGTTTCAAGAGAAACTACTTTATAATGCCTAAAAATGAGAATCTTTGCAAAAATATGGCTAATTACAGTAAGTCAATATTCATTTGATGCTTTAACAGACACAAAATTCAAGTATAACAATGTTTTGAAGAAAGATCATTGAAACTGTGTACTCCTGGTGAAATAAATACTTACAGAAATATCCAGAATTTCCTTAACAAAATTCAAAAACTATTTACATATATACAGTAGGAAATTCAGAAAAATTTTCAAGAACAAGGGGGGACTTCCCCATATACTAAGGCCAATGCCTTGTCAGTTGACATGACCTGTAGAAAATCTTCTCTGGAAATGGGATTATGATAAAATTTAAGTCAGTTTCCATTTACCACAAAGGAGACTTGTCCATCGTCAATTGTTTTAATTTTTACAGCTTCATTGTCATATACAGTGTCTACCTCGTAAGGGCCCAACCAACGGGTGGTAAGTTTTTCTTTGAAGGTTTTGAATCGGGAATCAAACAACATGGCCCAATCACTAGGCTAGAAGTGATTCTTCTTAATAAACTTGCCATGCCACTTGCTTCTATGGTTTTGGACTAATATCATCTGTTGGATGACATCTTGCCTTATTTCATCCAATTCATTCAATTGTATGGCTCGTTGCTTCTGAGCCTCATCCGGGTTCAATCCTAATTCTGTGGCAATACGGAAGGTCCTTACTTGGAATTCTATAGGTAAAAGTACTTGTTTCTGTTAAGCCCTAATATTGGCTCATTACCACTTAATGGGGGCATATTAGATTAGTAATGTTATTTTATTTATGTCGGCTTTAGGCCATTAGTTGTAATTTAGATTAGTAATGTTATTTTATTTATGTCGGCTTTAAGCCATTAAACCTCCTAGTCTCCTATATATACCAAGGAGACATTTTCATTTTGAATCATCTTGGACTTGAACATTTAAGTGGGGTAAAAGGAGGTTGCCCCCTTGAAGAGGCTTATTATCTGAAATTATCTCTTTTTCAAGGCGTTGAGTACTTTTCCTGAGGTTTTTCTATGCTATATTGATGTTTGGTTCTTAACATATGGTATCAGAGCTCAAGGTCTTGGGGTTTCACTGCTACATCTGAGACACCGTGGAATTTTCGCTATAACCTTTTTTCTACAATGTTTCAGAAGGAGCGGCTTGGAGGGTATTTAGAAGACAGATCAAGGTACGTTTTGTTAAAAATTAAGCTCCTAAGGCCTTATAATTTTGGAGATATAGCTTGTACAATATCGGGTTCTAGAATCATCCTGAAATGAGTCATTGTGGGATTTGCGCTATAAAAACTTTTCTGTGACGTTTCAGACCCTGAAATCTGGAGGTCATTTACAGAAATTAGAATTCTAGCTGTGGTAACAAGTTCAGCTTCTGTTTTATCTTAAATTTGTAGATACACCCTGTGTAAGATAGGGTATTTGACTAGTCCTATTGACTAGTCTCAAGAAGTTGTTATGGGTAAAACAATCATAACTTCTTCCTAGAGTATCCAAATCGAGTGGGACTGGTTGTATTGGATCGTGGACAGTCTGTACTATTTTGGGTGCGAGTTTCAGAATTTTATATCAATTATTTTGTGCGGGGCATACTATACAAGTGAGATCTCTTGGAAAGGCCAAAAATCGACAAGTTGTGGGGAAGCTACCGTAAATTCCACTTGGCACATCCAATTTTGATCAGA
>ML779352.1:786182-816883 GCA_009831015.1 Picea engelmannii
TCATCTTGGACTTGAACATTTAAGTGGGGTAAAAGGAGGTTTCCCCCTCGAAGAGGCTTATTATATGAAATTATCTCTTTTTCAAGGTGTTGAGTACTTTTCCTGAGGTTTTTCTATGCTATATTGATGTTTGGTTCTTAACAGTTTCCCATACACTAGCTCGTAAGGGGTATGCCTAGTGGTATTTCTCCAGGTAGTCCGGTATGCCCACAAACCCTCTAGGAGCCTATTAGCCCAATCTCGGTGATGTAACTGAATAGTCTTGGTCAAGATGTCTTCCAGAACTTTGTTTGTGGATTCTACCTGACCATTTGCTTGCGGGTGGTATGGAGAATATTTACAATGTTTACTCCCATATTTATCTGTTAGCTCTTTCATCAGCTTGGAAGTGAATTGAGTGCCTTGGTCGGTAACAATTTCACGAGGGACACCAAAGTGGGTAAATATGTATTCATAGATAAATTCGACAACAAACTTCTCTGTAGCCCTGAATAGGGATTTTTCCTCTACCCATTTGGTGACATAGTCCGTACAAACCAAAATATAGTTATTCCTATGGGAAATGGGTGAAATTGGTCCTACAAAGTCGAGGGCCCATTTTTCAAAGGGTTCTATCATAACTTGGGCACACAAAGGCATTTCATCAGCTGACGTAGGTCTTCCTATCCTTTGGCAACTACCACAACTTCTCACATATTTAGCAACATCTTTGCAAATGCTAGGCCAATAGTAACCCGAATGTAGCACCTTATATGTTGTACGTTTGTTAGAAAAATGGCCACCACATGGCCCATGATGACAACTTCATAGTATTTCAGGTACCTCATCACATCTACGAATAATCAAATCAGGACCTGTGCGAAAAATATCATGACCAACCCAAGAGTAATCAACACTCTATGTAATAATTTTCTGCTTTTCATGAGGTGACAAATGAGACGGGAACTTCTTAGTAGCCAGATAGTTTTCCACATACAAAAACCATGGGGTATTGACAGAAAGGGAAAAGAGGTGCTCGTCTGGGAAACTATCATCTACAGGGATATCATCATCCTCATTTTTTATTCGGGAAATAAATTCAGCTACTACATTATCCTTTCCAGGTCGGTCAAGAATAGTAATATTAAATTCTTGCAATAAAAAAAGCCATCTGGTCACTCGGCCATTAGTTATGGGTTTATTCATGAGGAATCTAATGGCTGAATGATCGGTATGTACAAATACTTCATAACCTATAATTTAATGATGAAACTTGTTAATAGCATGAAAAACTGCCAAGAATTCTTTCTCGGTAACTGTATAGTTTAAGTATGTAGGGGACAAGTTCTTTCTCACAAAATAAATGGCATAGGACTGTTGGTCCTCTTTCTTCCCTAATACCCCTACTATTGTGGTGTCAGAGGCATCAATTGATATATGAAATGGGAGAGTCCAATTGGGCCCTCTAAGAACTGGTGCCATAGATAGATTATCTTTCATGGTTTCAAAGGAAGTTTGACGCTGCTCAGTCCAAACAAAATCAACATCTTTTATCAATAATCCAAACATAGGTGCAACAATCTTTGTAACATTTTCAATAAACCGTCGGTAGTATCCGGCATGTACAAGAAATCTTCTCACCTATTTCTGAGTCTTGGGGGGTGGAAGTCTGATGATGACCTCAATATTTGGAGGATTAGATTTTATCCCTTCAGATGAAACATGATGTCCTAGAACCACTCCCTCAGTTAACAACATTTTGCATTTTTCATGACTTAGAGATAGGTTCATTTCCCGGCATCTGATGAGGACTTTTTCTAAGTTGTCTAAGGCTTCCTGGTAAGTGTTACCATAGACTATGAAGTCATCCATGTATACCTCCACACAATCATGAATAAGATCGTCAAATATCCCTAATACTGCTCGTTGAAAAGTGGCAGGAGAATTACATAATCTGAATGGTAAGACCCTATAGGCATAGGTGCCCCAAGGACAAGTAAAGGTAGTCTTGTCTTGGTCCTCAGGTTCTATAAGAATCTGATTGTACCCGCTGTACCCATATAAAAAGTAAAAATACTTCTTTCCAGACAAGGTATCTAGAACTTGGTCAGTGAAAGGGAGAGGAAAGTAATCTTTCAGAGTGGCTTTGTTGAGTTCCCGAAAATCAACACAAATTCTCCATTTCTCGGTCACTTTCTTTGGAACCACTACAAGCGGGGATAACCACTTACTGTCAGAGATGGGATAGATAAATCTAACATTTAAGAACTTTTGGATCTCCTCCTTGACTATATCTTTAAGTGTTGGGTTCATCCTTCTTTGGGGTTGCCTAACAGGTGTTACTTCCCCCTGGGTATATATATGATGGATGCATGTGTCAGGCTTTATACCCTTCATGTTAGTGTATTCACTCCTGATTGTTTTTTAAGGATATCTACTAATTGTTTTTGTTGGTCTGTATCTAGCCCAGAGTTTATATGTAAAAATTTCCCTGGACTAATCTCATAGGGCATAGTATAATACATGGAAGACTCATCTATTTCGAAAATAAAAGATACAAAGATAAAATGGATGGGTCCAATTGTTCTTGAAATTCTTCCCCAAACATGTACTCAAATTGGGGAAAAGACTGTGGAAAATCCACACATGTGATAGAAGAAATGAACTGGTTTAGCAATTTTTTTGTTGTGTGCTCCTGAAGTGCTCATGCATGGTCACTTGGCAATACGGGTTCTTCCCATTCCTCATTCTAATATGGAAATTCAAGCCACCATAGGTTATCCATAATAGGTTGAGCTGGAGGGTAAATGGTGAGATTCTGGATAGAGAGACCATTTGATATGGGCATTTCCCCTTCTCTACAGCCAATAAATGCATTGGTTGTGGCTAGCCAAGGTCTTCCCAAAATGAAGGGATGGCCTTTGGCAGGATTTTTTGAATGAATGACAAGGAAATCTATGGGGTAATCCCATGAGGCTAAAGTAACCATGACATCATCTAAAATTCCTTCAGGTATAACCCTAGTCTTATCTGCTAATTCCAAAATGGTTGGGGTAGGCCAGAGAAGAGGTTGTAACTATAATTTTTCCAAGGTAGTAGCGGTCATAACATTGATGGTTGACCCTAGGTCTATGAGAGTGTTTCCAATGGAGACCTCATTAATGGTTATGGTCACTACGAGGTTTCCTGTGTTCCCATATTTTGCTAGTTTTGGTTTCTCTGATATATATTTGGAAAGTCCTCCTATTAAGTGTACTGTAGGGGGGTCTTTTTTCTTCCTACCTGGATTCTTGATGCACAATTATTTGACTACCTTACTGTAGATTGGAATGTCTTTAATAGCTTGAAGCAGGGGAATCTTGACAAAAATATTCTTCAATTCATTCAAAATGTCAACTTTCGGTCGGGTGGTAGGTTTCTCGATTACCAATCGGTCTGGATAAGAAGGGACCTTCATAATTTGTGAAGGTTCATTTTAGGGAAGCTTGGGTTCTTGATTCTTTGGGATAATAACATCTTCCCACCTAGTGTCATCCGTGGGTTGTTTGATGGTTTCTTCTTCTTCTTCTTCCTGGATGACTACTGAAGGTCTCTGCCTCTCTAGAAATTTCCCCAATCTTAGTCGAATTTCCTGTAATGGAACATGAGTGATAACATATGTCGGGAAGGTTTGCATCTCAACATTGTGAAGAGGTTGAGGGGGCTTATTATTGGGATTTGACACTAGTTGTGCCGGTAATAGTGTTGGTATCGGGGATCTTTCATTTTGATATTGTAGCGGTTGTTGTTGTGGAATAGGAGGTAAGGGTGGTGGAACAAATCCTGGTAGAAGCTACGAAGTGTTCAGTGGGAACCAAGGATAAGGATGGTTGGACATAGGGATAGGTGGAGCTTGAGGGTTTCCTTGGTTATGTCCTCCTCTCCATCCTTGAAATAAAGGACTTTGGTACTGAGTAGACCAGTTTTTCCAACCTGATGGGTTCCACTGTTGTTGTTGTTGATAATAGGGTGGAACTTGGGATTGTAGATCCAGGTATGTGGGTTGATTCCTAGGCTGCCATGGCCTCCTAGGTGCATAAGAATAATCCCCAGGATCTCCACTCCTATTTATGGCTAATAAACCGGGCAATGATGGAAATTTTTAAGTTACACGGTCTTTTGTACATAAGCCACAAACTGAAATGTATCTAATGGGAATTCCCTTGAGGAATGCTTCCTTCTACATCTTGGGCAATATATGCTCATTGCTGCATTTTACTCCTCCTGTTTCTTTTTTATTTTAAGGGTGTCCAATTGGGAACCTACTGTGCTTAATATATCTGTCTTAAAGTTTTCCAAAAGGTTCCCTATCTCTGCTCTCATAATACCACCTGGACTAACTGGTTTTAAGCTTCTATTGTAAGGGTCTTGAACATTCTTTCCTATTTTGGCTCTATTCCTTGAGTAATTTTTACACATTTCACATATTTCAGCAAATGGTTTATGAGAGATGTCACCTGATTCCATCAGGTTAAGCATCTCTAGATATTCTTCTGAAATTCCTTTAAGGAAAATATCCCTAATTGCATCCTTTGGGAGGTCATGGTATTTTGACTTCTGGGAGATATAACCAAATCTTTCCATATAATCTTCGAGGGTCTAGTCTTCTAATTGTTGTATTTTAAATATGTCATTACAAGACTCTTTGGTCTTGCAGTAGTCTTGGTACTTCTTAAGAAAGATGTCTTTCATGGCTTCCCAAGACCTAATACTAGATTCTCCCAACCCCATGAACCATCTTAGTGCAGAGTCTTTGAGGGTGGCATGAAAGAGTTTTAATTTCTGGGCATCTTGTATGTAGTTGTAGCTCCTACACAAGATGTCAAATTCAAATAGGAAGGTGTCTGGATCTTCACTATTTTTATCGTAAAAGGTAGGCAGTGATGAGAGAGGAATATTCTTCATGTTGACATTTGGAGTGGTGTCCAAAATCAGAAATCCGAAGGTAGTTTTGGTTTGGTTTCCAGTTTCTTCTTTATCCCCGTGTCTTACATTGTTATGGTCTTCCTGATCATCCATATTGGAGTAGTTTCCAAAAATAGAGTACCTAGGTGGTTTTATCTTTGAAGAAAACAAGGTTTCCCTTTGATGGAAAGGTCTTCCTATGGATTGGATGTTTGGGACTCTACTCGAGTCGGTTGAGACTATTGGTACCAAAGTTTATGTGTCAATTTGAGAGATGATTACATTGGCTAAACTACCAAACAAAAGATTCACCTGTTCAGGGGCTATGATGTCCTTTAAATTAGGGTTCCTTGGTGGTGGTGTAAAAACAAAGGTTGTATTTTTGGTTCTGCGGAAGGCTCGAGTGGTCTTTCCTCCTTTCCTAATATGATTGATGCTTCAGTTTCAATTTCTTGTTCTATAGTGCTCCTTGTGTTAGTCTCTTCAGAGACTATTTTAGCTCTTTGAGTTGAGCTAGCTTCTGTTTTTCAGTATCAGTTTGCGTATTTTATAAGAGGAACGTTCCTTCTCCCAAAGAGATCGAAAGGAACTTTGGTTGAAAGGTCTGATTTTGATTTAATGTATCTACCTTGTGGGTCTCTAGGCCTATTCATGAAAGAAATAAAAATCAAAAGAAAAATCTACCATTTGGTTTCTAGGTCTATTCATGAAAGAAAACAAAAACAAAAAGGAAAAACTACCATTGGGTTTGGGGAAACCTGCTATAGCAGATGCGGAGGTTCTTACCGCTTGTCTTAAAGCTCCCCTGCCACCAAGCTAATGCTAAGGTCTAAGGATGATCTATTTCCTAACTAATTATTACCTTAAGACAACTCCCCGACAACGACGCCAAAAATGTTGGGTGTTATATATGCACTAAAAACATAGTAAAAACCCTCAATTAAATTGTCAACCCGGGGTAAGTAAACTAAGAGTTGTAGAAAAATATATGCCAAAGGTAGAAGGGTTGGTAGGAGTATAATCTAACTAATGAAGGTAGCTATCTAAGGTTAATCTACTCAAGAAAAACTATCTAATGAAAAACCCCTACTAAGCAACTTGAAACTATGTAACCTAAGTACTTTTGGGCCAAGGATCGATGGATAGTTTTAAGAGAAAAGGAAAAACCCTACTTGAAGCAAACTAGTTTATAACAATAAGCAAAAGCAACTAGTTAATCATAACAAACAAATGACAAAAGAAAACTTCTTTAACTTGCCAACCTATATTCAATGAGTAACTACCCTATGAAACCAAATAAATAAACAAGCATGCAAAGACACCTAACTAACCTACTAAAGCAAGTAAACAAGTCAACAAATACAACTATCTAACCTACTAAAGAAATAGACAAGTAAGCAAAGACAACTAACTAACCTAGTAAAGCAAATAGGCAAGTAAGCAAAGACAACTAACTAACCTACTAAAGCAATAGACAACTAACTGCTGCAAGAAATCAAATTAAAACTTCTCATTGAACAACTATCTAGCCTAAGAGGCAAGTGGACTAAATTCTTAATTCAAAACTCTTTCTAATTCATGAAAGGACATCTATTTGATTGAAAGCAAGAAAGACTAGCAACTAACCTTTAATCTATGATAAGCAAATTGTTCTCTAACCTATCAAAGCAAAAGACTATCTATCCTACAACAACAATAAAACTATTTCCTAAGCTATTAAAGCAAGAAACTATATCTTCTGAGCTATGAAAGGAGGAAAACTATCTCTTTTAATCTATGAAAGCAAGAAAACTATTTCTTAATCTATGAAAACAGGAAAACTATCTTTTAACCTATGACAATTCAAATATAATGCCGGTGGTTGTGTGAATGTCTTCGGTGTCAGATAATATCTCGATGGCACTTGAAAACAAAGGATAATTCAAGTGGTATAAGCTCAACACTAATATTAATAGCAAAATGAAAGGTATGGATTAAACAATCTAATGAGAATTTATCCATTACTGAAATTCATCAATTACCCTGCATATTTATTAACCATCAACAATATAACGAGATCATCATTGTACTTCTATACTATGTAAGAAAAACTAGATTCAACCATTAACTAAGAAATATAATTGCAATTTAATTCTAGGAAAGGAAATTACATAAATGAAACTATGCTACATCTATTATAACAATTCAAAGTTCAAACTACAATAAGAAAGTGCTTGAAAACATAAATTAAAACATGACATTAAAAAGTAAACTAACAACTACATTAATCAACAACTAGCTAAGCCAATTCTACATAAAAATTAAATAAGCAAGCTATGATTAAAAACTGAATTTGATGCTATCCATCCATCAAATCCTTATCGAAGAAAGCTCAAAATAAAAGCTATGTTCTATTCTAATTAAAACTCTGTTTTAAACTTAATTCTAAAATCATAAATAAAGACGTAATCTAATATCTAACTACACATGGGGTTAGTCTAGGGATTTGCAAATCTGTTCCTAACTACAAGATTAATGCATGCTAACACAATCCATCATACTAACCTGCAAAAGAGAGTCAAATCAATTAAACTACAACGACAAACTATTTAACACAATAAAATGCATGTACAGGAAAATAAAGAGAACAACTAAATTACGAAATGCATAAACAACACAAAGATAGTTACCGGACTGTTGGTGGGCCCCCCATTAGGTCGTGGTCACTTTCTAAAAGCACATCATGAACTCAACAAGATGAATTCACCATAAAAACTCAAAAACACAGTTCTGGTATAATCTGGCAATGTAAAAACTCAAAACAGAGTAAAAACGTATTTGTTCCTATCACACCGATGTATCTGATGCTTAACAACTATATGACCATCCTAGTGGTATTTATAAGCTTACATACCAAGTGGTCGACCACAGGAGGGTTGAACCACTTCTAAATTCGGCAAATTACAATACATGATGCCCTAACTGATAAAACAGAGCGAGCCAATAATTTCCCTCTTGAACAACTGAAACTAAGTTGTCGGAAGCTCAGTAGCTAGAGGGGGAAAGCATGAACAAAACCCACATTCCCGATTCACCCATCACTGGCCGCCAATACCATAACCACCAAGTCGCCCTCTGTTTTTGTGCAGGAAGAGGTGCTGGATGCAGTGCCAAATCGAGTGCTGGAAGGAGTGTCAGATCAAGTGCCAGAAGCATAAACGTGGTGCATTTTCACCCTGTAACATAAAAAATGTGAATCAGATCCTTGGAAATGTAAAAACATGATGAATTATACTCGATACAATCATTAAACATGAATCATACGTACCTTATGTTGATCATACCGTTTTATCATAAAAAATTTCAAAAAGCTTCTTCAAAAGATGAAAAACACATATGTACATGTGGTAAAAGTGTATAATAACCATCATAAAAGTGATCATATCTCGAGCCCAACAACTTCGCATAATAACCAATGTTGATCAGGTCTTTAGATCCGTCTCCTCTAAAGATAGGTAACCTCATTTCATCTGCCATAGATCTTCCTAGGTTTCTTGACTGTGTATGTACTGAACTACTGGTAACAGTTCTCTGAGTGCTCTGATAACTATGGCTACTCTATTTACTTAGTGCTACTAAAATAACATGAGTAGTAATAGTACTTACTTCGACGGTAGGCGCAATCCATGAAGTTTCTGATTCTTCTCGGTGAGGTTCTTCAGTCTTCCCTTCTTCTTCCCTAGCGGACTCTAAATTTTTGTCATTCAATAACTCTTCTTCTTATCCACTGTAGAACCCTTCATCCTATGCCAGTGGCTCGTGACTCTACTCAAACAGGTTCACCAAAGGAACATCTCTAAAGGTTCTCCCACTGCACGTATGCCCGACCTCTGTGTCGCTATCGCTGTCTGAGTTCTTGAACATTATCTTTTCAATCCGACTGATTACTGTATATTCAAGATGTTCTTCTCATACAATAACATCTTTATCTTCAACTTCAAAAAGTGTAAAATTTTTCCTCTAGGTCCCTTAAATAAATATCTCTCTGCTTGGATATATGACTCTACTCTGTCAATAGAAAACTTAGTAATGTACCCTCCAATGGGGCTATCAAACCAATGATCTACTACTCTTGACACGACGTTATCAACTCTCTTGACCTTCTTGATCAACACTGACATCCAAACCACAAGTGGTCTAGATATGATCTCGAACTGGGTATCTGTTAATCTGGCTAACCACTCGTATAACTCTTTATGAATTCCTCCAAAGAAAATCTCATGTATGTCGTTAAAGATATGCCTTCCCAACCAATCTTTTGTACTAAGATTAGGGTTGTTGTTATGGGCTTCAACGAAGTGCTTCTCTTTCTCTTCTATCCACTTCTGAATCTCTGTCTTTGATGGAAACCACCTTGACATTCACTCAAGAAGATCCCGGTCTCGACAACATAACCATTTGTTGGCACAAGGGAAGACCCAGGGTTCAACTCTTATAATGCACCGACAAGCCCTAACTACTAGCCCTTTCGGAAACACCTGCGAAGCAGATGTAGTATCACCTGAAGTAGCAATAGGGGGTTGCAGGACATAGGTGTCTACAACCAGAGGAAATGGAAAGTGGATCCAAGGCAAAAACAAACAACAATCTAGATATTATCGACCAGTCTTAAGCTTACTTCGCAAGTTATATCTTAGATCTAACACAACAATGCAATTACAGTTACAGAAAGCAAAGAGCACAACATCAACCACAGAGAACAACAATATATACGTGCTTCACCCTCTCCCTAGGGCTACATCCACATAACTGTGATTCTTGATATATTAAATGAAAACATACAGTTCTATTTGTGCTCTTATCTTGCAAATCTCTCTCTTTCTCTTTCTCTCCCCTCCCTGCGCACCCAGCTGTAGGGTTGATCTTCGCACCCAGCTGAAGATCTTACAATACAGACTTAATAATGCTCTTGCAACACAATGCTTCTCTCTCAACAATGGCAATAATCGACAGACATTAACCAACCTTCTCAACTCTTCTCGACCTCTATTTATACATTACATGACTCTTGGACACCCTTAGACCAAAGCCTAAGTGTCAAAACCCTAAGTACCAAAACCCTAAGTGTCTAAACCATAGGTCAACTTGACCCATGCTTTAAGGGCTTCACCAACTTGTCCTTCCTTCTTTCCCGCGAGGTGATACAAAGCATCCGTTGATGGAATTTCCCACTTGCAGAGTTGTCCACAATCCATATTCTTTGCTGATCTGTCTTCCTTGTTCTTCTCTTCCAATGGATAACTTTCCCTTACTTTGCTCCTTCTTTTATGCTTCTTTGACCACTTCAACCCATTCTCAGTCAATGTGCCTTCCATGCAGTTTGTACTTCACCTTTCTTCCTTAATCTTCACTTTCTTCCATAACTAAGGGCCAACAAGACCTATCCCTCCTAGAACCGTTGAACCCCCCTTGCAAACCTAAATATAAATTTAGAAGGGGTGTCTATGGATAATTATTTCAACTACAATCAAGCTAATCATTCATAAAAAAACCTATCCCAAATGTATAAATTCCATGAACATGGTATATAATAGGTTTTTGGATGACTTCATACAAGCATAAGTATTTGATGAGCCGACTAAGGGAGAAGTAGATGAAGAAAGTGAGGATAAACCTAGTGAATCAACCATGGTTCTATGGGGAATCCTCCTTGGTTGTAACATGGATGAATATGAATAATTAATAGACAAAGGGTTGCCTATATAAAGTGATCACCATGCAAGGAGAAAGGTACTAGTGCCTCTATAAACCAACTACTTCCCAAAATCTGAATACTAGAAAAACTTGGGTCACAACTCCTACTACTAAGAATTCCTCCAGTACCCCTAATACTGGTAAGGCTTTGATTAGTTACCTAGACCCCATGGAATAAAACATCATCAAGGATATTAAGAAGATAAAAGAAAACATTTAAATCCTTGACTTATGTAAAATATCATAGAAACATAAACAATTATTGAATGATTTGAAATATATTGATGCATAACCAAAAATTGTTGTTAGGAATATCAATAAAATATTAACAACCTACAAAATTCTAGTATCAACATTTCCCTTTCGAGGAAAAAGTATAAATATTTGACCCCTCCTTTCCTATTAACTTTTGAAATTTTCAATCAAAATGTGCATAATTTTTTGGTAGACTCGGTAGCATCTTCAAATGTTATGACATATTATATTTGTAGAAAGTTGAATGCAACTCCGACCCAGTGTGAAACTCATATACTTCCTCTTGACATAACATAAGTTAAATTTATTGGTAAAATAAAGGATGTCTTCATTTGAGTAGCTTCTAACCCTAAATTTCATCAAACAATATACATCATCATAGTGGACATTCCTAAGGCATATGATCTATTTCTTGGCGGAGATTGGTCATAGAAACTCCACGGTTACTTTGCCTTAGATTGGTCACATCTTTATCTTCCATGGATTGGGAAACCAAACAAGATCAATATTGATATGGAAAGATGCACGAGACACACAATAATTGATATTGATGTAGCAAATGAGCCCTCATATTATGAATTTCCAATTCTTGGAAATTATGCTATCGATTCTTATTTTGGGAATTTCATTGCTAAAACTTCCAACATACTAGAAAATAACAAATAAAAAATGTTTTTATGGGAAGATAACACTGATAAAACTGATTGTAACATTAACTCTATAAATTATGTAAATTCTATTTTTGAAAAATCTCTGAATACTATAGAAACTCATAAAATATGCCATAGTTACACCTGACATATCTAGAATCTATTTTTAGACGGTTCCAAATCCCAAGAGGGAGTTGGTTACCTTATGATTGATCCCAAGAGTAAAATTAGTTCTCTATCATGTAGATTAGAATTTTACTATACTAATAATACAACTAAATATGAGGTGCTTGTACAGGGTTTGAAAAAGGCCATGGATTTGAAATTTGAAAAAAATAAAAGTGTTTGGAGATTATGAGATAATTGTCAGACAAATGAAAAAATAATGTACTATAACTCCCTTCATTTAAAAAACTACTAGTAGGAAGTTCATAGATTGATTTCTAGATTTGATACTTTCAACATTGTTGTGGATGAATTTATCCTATAACTAGGGTGAACTATAATAGACCAGATTCAAAGAATAATGCACTTCAATGTCTATTTTTAGCCTACAACTACTTGATGCAACTACCTTATAATTACAAGGAGGACCTACTTGGTCCTGATGGTTGTTTTGAGACAAGGATTCATGTGTCAATCCTGCTCCACTTGCCTTCAATCCAATCTAAGATTCAAACTTGTACACAAGAGGACAATAAACCTTCCTTGAACCAAAAACATAAAAACATAAAAATATGAAACAACTAATCCTAAATAACCAACCAAGAGACTTTTTTTTTTTTTTTTCCAAATGAAAAATTTCTCTTTGTATTAGAATTGGAGTTTATCTAAGTAAGATACAAAAAAGTGTCCAATCCATGATTTTACGATGCCTATCAAAGCTACAGATGGAAACTCCAAATCAAGATGGTGAATGTTCCAACTATACAGAAATATGGTTGCGAACAGTTCAATGAAAGGAGAGCATCAAATGACAAAGGAACAACAAACAAAAAGCTAGAATATAGTAATACTATGAGTAGTGCCCTCAAGTCCATCTTCCCCGAGATGATAAGTTAAGATGCTGGGATGCTCCAGGAAATATTTTTTGGACAGAATATCAACATCCACATTTAGCTCCCTGTAAATGTGTGAGAATATGATCTGTGAGAAGGTCTGAGTTAGTTCTAGAATTCTATCCTTCCAACATTCCAAATCTGAAACATGGAGCTTTCCTCTTCTGTTTAACCAGTCAATAATAATTTTGGAATCTCCTCTTAAGTGAAGATCCAAAATATTATGACAAGTATCCAGGTAAATGGAGGCCCATGCTCCAAGAATCTCTGCTTTAGTGTTAGTCCCAAAGCCACAATTTAAGGTCCAAGTGATCTGAGATCCATCACAAGAGAATAACATCCCACTGACCCCACAAATTGAACCCGAGTTTTGTGAGTCCCCATCAAACCAAGCATAGTTCCCACCCATCTGAGTGAGAGGTTGAAAATCTCGAGTGGCAAGAAGTTTAGGTGGTCTTTCAGAGTTCGACTCCCCCAAGATTAAGAAACATATAGAGTTAATAGAGACTTAGTTACACAACCAAATAGAAGATGAGATAAATTATTGAAAACAAACACTGGATTTGGGGGAGGGAAATAAGATATATCTTCCCTTTTATTAATGGAAAACATCACTATTCAAAGTTATACCTGATTTTTTGGTGGCACCTTCTGTAATCGTCATCTAGATTTCTCCGTCCTTGGGTCACTCATGGCTTCTTGTAGAATCCAACTCTTTGCAAAACAAGATGAGGGAAATTGAAACATTTGAACCTCAAGTGGATGAAAAGAAGAAAATACTCAGAAAACAAGGGCTTCCTAAGGGATAAAGCTCATAAAAACCCAAGGGAAACAACCACCTCTTATTTCTATAGTACAAGGATATCAAAATGACATCTCAACTACTACATAAGTTCTTATCCTCACATTCTCTTTAGGCCTCATTTAATACGATTATGAGTTGGTTGAGACAATATGAAATGAGTTTCTAGAAGTTATGGAAGTAGTTTTCTTGTAAACCGTGCTCAAGAGTGCATGACTTTTGTGCATTTTATATTTTTCTTATCAATTTTTTGAGGCACATGCACCTTTTGTGAGTATGAAGGGCATGCATATTCTCCTTTTGTGAGTAGGAGGAGCATGTTTATTTCCAAGGAGGTTGTTTATGCAATCTATATAGTGATGAAATAAAACAAGAGGGGTTCATGGTGGCCAATAAGGCATATAACACATGGAGGTGTCAAAATATACTATAACAAATGCCCCCTATCATGTGAGGTTATAAGGGGAGATGATGACAAAAATACATTACCAAATCATGGAGGAAGATGTTGAGTGGGACTAGGTGGAGTTCACTAAAGTTCATATTAAGAAATTACCTACAACATAACCCAAAGTGTCAAATGACTCTCTTCTTGAGGCATACACTCCCATGCTTTTATGTGCAAATGCATGGATACCAATTCAAGTACACTACAAATCCATGAAGTATATAGTATGCGTAAACCATGGCCATGAAAAATATACAAAGTGGATCGATGTCAAAATAGATCATAGCCATGAGGAAATACAATGTGGATCTACGTCTCAATGTACACCAAGAGAATAGCCAAAATTATGAGATGAAAAAATTGATTCTCTAAAAGTAACAATATCATGAAGGTGGGTGGAATTTTTATGTGACTCAGGTAGTATCATAAAGAAGAGATGATACTTGTTAAAAAAACAGGATCGCAGAGCAATAAAATAAAACAAATGCGGAAATAAAACACAAAAGATACACAATACAATAGAGACACATACACACATGGTTCACCCAGTGTGGGCTAGGTCTACTAGAGAAATTTCCAGGTACTTATTTTATTATTATCCAACAAATGAAGGGATACAACCTATAATACACCCATTGTAACTTCCTCTTCTTTATCTCACAGTATCCTCACTCAGAATACAATATTCAAAATAATACATAGCTGCAATAAATTTCCCTCATAAAAGAGGGTTTCATTCTAGGGAAAAAAACCCTAACATAAATTCTACCGTTAGATATGTGACCATAAAATGAACGGTCTAGATTAACTATGAAATTACAATATACATTTACAAGGTAATTTTTCCTTCAGGGGCTTTCCCCCTGAACCCCCATCAGGGAACACTGTCCCTCAAACCCTTGTCGGGGGCCTTCTTGCCCCCGGACCCCTCAGATGGGGGGATGGACCCCTCAGACCTCGCAAGGAGGGTAACCCCCCCTACACTCCCTCAAATGGAGGAGTGTACATTATTTAGGGGTGTAAAGCCTTCATGGGGTATAAACACGACTGAAAACAGATACCTCTGAATTAGGAAGATAATCAGGCTCCATAACCAACAATCTCCCACTTGGAGACTGATCTCAAAAACTCCACTGTTGTTGCATATGCTGGACTATGATCCTTCTTGGACCTGGAAAATTTATAATCTTCACCTTCATGCTTGAAGACTAATTGAAACTGAGCAAGAACATAGTTTCTCCCTGGTTACTCCCTTTGTTAACATGTCTGCAAGATTCTGGCTAGTGTGTATCTTTTCCAAATTCAAATTTCCATCTTCCAAGATAGATCGTATGAAATGGTACCTGAGTTTTATATTCTTAGTATTCGAATGGAAGGCTAAGTTATTTGCAATATGAATGGCACTCTCATTGTCACAGTACAACCTTCTATTCTCCTGCTTCTTTCCCAATTCCTCCATAAACCTCTATAACCAAATCATCTCTTTACTAGCCTTTGTAGCAACAACATACTTTGCCTCTTTTGTTGAAAGTGCTACAACCTTTTGCAATTTCGAAATCCAACTTACTGTTGTTCCACCTATAGCAAAAACATACACTATGGTTCTCCTATTGCTATCTTGATCACCTATCATATTTGAATCAACATATCCCTTTAGAATAGTGTTTGAACCTCCAAAAATTAATGCATGAGTAGCAATACATCTCAAATACTTGAGAATCCACTTTACTTTATCACAATGTTCTTTACTTGGATTGTTCATATACCTTCTCACAACTCCCACTGCATGTGCAATATCTGGTCTTATGCAAACCATCGCATACATCAAGCTTTCAACTACTGATGAATAAGGGACCCTAGACATGTATTCTATCTCCTCCTGTGTCTTGGGATACATTTCCTTACTTGATTTGAAATGGATGGCCAAAGGTGTAATAATTGGTTTTTCATTCTGTGTTCTAAACCTCTCCAACACCTTCTCTATGTACTCACCCTGAGACAACGTCAATTTGTGATTTTTCCTGTCTCTTGTTATTCTCATACCAAGGATTTTCTTTGCACCACCCAAATCCTTCATCGCAAATGAATTAGCTAATTTATTCTTGAGCACATTTATATCCTGCATATTAGTCCCTACAACAAGTATGTCATCTACATACAATAACAAGATAATATAGCTTCAATTTTCTAGCCTTTTAGAATAAACAGAGTGATTAGAATGACATCTACTATAACCTTGTTCTGTCATAAACCTGTCAAACTTCAAATACCACTACCTTGGAGCTTGATTTAGGCCATACAATATCTCTTCAACCTGCATAGAAAATTCTCCTTTCCTTTGACCTCATACCCCTGCGACTGTTGCATATAAATCTCTTCCTCCAAATCCTCATGGAGAAAAGTTGTTTTTACATCTAACTGTTCAATATGAAAATATTCTACTACCACAAGACTTAAAATAGTCCTAATTGAATTCATTTTAACAACAAGAGAAAATATTTAATCAAAATATATACCTTTCTTTTGTGCAAACCCCTTTACAACAAGTCTAGCCTTGTACCACTTTTTACCTCCATCTTCTTCCTTCAAGTTGTAAACCCATTTATTCTGCAATGCTCTTTTTTCTGTAGGAAACTGAACCAAATCCCAAGTCTGGTTATTTACCAGGGAATCCATTTCCTCTTTCATTCCTTGCTCCCACTTCTTTTAAGTGTCTATCTGCATTTCCTATTCATAACATTCTGGTTCACCAAAATCAGTCAACAATAAAAATACAATGAAGGAGACTATTGTTCAAGGGGTCTAATTAACCTGGTAGATCTTCTAACAACACTTGCAAGATTTTTAGGTACCTTCTACTCCTGTTGTTGTACATTTTGATTTTTTGGTACCTTTGGAATTTCTTTTTTCAGTAATATCATCAAGCACCGTGTATTCTGGTTTTTCTTTTTCTTGTATCTTTCCCTGCAACTGATCTTTGTACATGACCTTCTCATTGAATATGACATATTTACTCCTAATGATTTTGTGATTTTCATAATCCCATAAGCGATAACCAAAATCATTAACACAATATCCAATAAAGGTACATTTCTTGGATTTTGCCTCAAGCTTTGTTCTATTTTCTTTATCAATATGGACAAATGCTTCACAACCGAAAGTCTTAAAAAAAAATAGTTTACCTTTTTACCTGTCCATGCCTCTAGAATTACACCATCCAAAGAGCTTGAAGGTCCTCTGTTTATTAAGTAAATAGCAATATCTACAACATCTTCCCAAAATTGTAAGGGAAAACTAGCATGTAATATCATACTCCTTGCACGCTTCATGATTGTCCTGTTCATCCTTTCTGACACACCATTTTCTTGTGGTGTTCCTGGAACTATATTCTCTCTACAAATCCCATGGTATGAACAATAATCATCAAACTGCTCGCTGCAATATTCACTTCCATTCTCTGATCTGAGACACTTCAACCTTTTTCCTGTCTCATTCTCAACCAAATCTTTCAATTTCTTAAAAGTATAAAAAACATCAGATTTTTTTTTAATGTAATAAACCCAACGTTTTCTAGTTGCATAATTAATAAAAGTAACATAATAACGAGATCCACCAAGAAATGTTACCTAAGCTGGTCCCCATACATTTGTATGCACAAGCTCTAACCTTTCACTCTTATTTTATTTTCTGATTCTGATAAATCTGACTCTCTTCGGTTTTCCATAAACACAATGCTCATAGAAATCCAATTCAATTTGTTTAAGATCTGACAACAAATTTCTTTTGTGAAGTATCTACATCCCCTTCTCACTCATGTGTCCAAGCCTATGATTCCAAAGTATTGTATCCACTCTTGTAGAATCTAAAGAGATAGAAGAGTCATTATTACCAGTACAAATATACAATGTACCTACCTTCTCTCCTTTTTCTATCACCAATGATCTTTTGGTGACCTTCCACACCTTATTTGTAAATATGGATATAGAAACTTCAATTTCCAACTTCCCTGTTGAAATTATATTTTCCCTTAGATCTGGAACATGTCTTACCTCTTTAAACAACCATTGGTTTCCATTCCTTTTCTTTATTTTTACATTTCCCATTCCAACAATTTTGCATGGTGCATCATCAACCAAATGAACCTATCCAAAATCACCTTGAACATAATCTAGAAAATTTTTCTTATGGGGTGTGGCATGAAATGAAGCCCTTGAATATACTACCCAAGACTCATAAATACTATCTACAAAAAGGATCAAATAATCTTGTAACACATCACATGTTACATTTGCTTTCTGATTTTTCTCCTGTTGTCCATCTCTTTTTTTCTTTGGAGCTATGTAGTATTTCTTCAGATGTCCTTTCTTCCCACAATTCCATCACTCTATATTTACCATTCTATATTTGGATCTTCCCTTCCTATAATTCCTATGGTTCCCTGAGCCCTTTCCTCTATCCTTTTGTCTTCCCCTGTTCTCCATGTTTAACGCATTACCTGATGTCTCACCTGTACTTTTCCGTCGCATTTCCTCACTAAGGATAACACCAACAACATCATCATATTTTAAAGTGTTTGAACCAGACAGAAAGTTACTTACAACCATGACCAAGACGTTCCATCTTTCTGGCAATGAGAATAATATTATAAGAGCCCCGACCTCATCATCAAAGTCCACTTTTACATAATTTAGTTATTAAATAATCTTCATATTAAATAATCTCTTCATTAGAAATACCTTATTGGACGTCGAGGGTTTTTCATACAGTTTATCCAATGTGTCCATCAACTCCTTTGTTGTCTTTTCTTTCAAAATATTGAAAGATTTCGACGCTTCCAGGCTCATCCGTATCGTTCCTAAATCCTTTCTATCAAGAATCTCCCATTATTCGTCCTTCATGGCCATCGACTTCTTTTCTATTCCACCCAATGGTAGGAATAGACCCTTCTAATATAAATAATCTTCCATATGCATCTTACATAACTTGTAGTTTTGGCCATTAAATTTCTCGACCCTAAAATTTCCATCTTCCACCATTTCTCCCACTCGAACTAGGAACCCTCTTTTCGTGTGAGTTTCCTTTCGCTCTAATACTAGTTGTTAGAAAAACATGATCGTAGAGCAATAAAATAAAAAAAATGTGGAAACAAAACACAGAAGATACAAAATACAATAGAGACATAGATATACATGGTTCACCCAGTGTGGGCTACATCCACCAAGGAAATTTCCAGGTCCTTTTGTTCTTATTCGAAAAATGAAGGGATACAACCTACAACACACGTGTTGTAACTTCCTCTTCTTTCTCTCAGAGTCTCCTCACTCAGAATACAATATTCACAATAATACATAGCTGTAATACATTTCCCTCATAAAAGAGGGTTGCAGTCTAGGGAAAAAAAACCTAACATAACTTCTACCATCATATTTGCGACCTTATAATGAATGTTCTAGATTTACTATGAAATTACAATATACATTTACAAGGCAATTTTTTCTTCAAGGGCCCGCTTTCCCCGAAACCCCCCTGAACCCTGTAGGGGGGGTAACCCCCCTTGCACTCCCCCACGTGGAGGAGTGTACATTCTTCTTGGGTGTAAAGTCTTCATGGGGTATAAACACAACTAAAAACAAAGAACTTTGAATCAGGAAGATAATCAGGCTCCACAACCAACAATACTATGGCCCAAGGTCTTCAATCCAAACCCATTGAAAGTATGAATCTTCATCATGTGAATAAATGAGATGACGTTGAACATGGGATACATAGTTTGATTACTAATAATTGGTGTATACTATTAAACAATGTGAAAAAACCCACCGATAATGATATTGGGTGTCAAGTTACCTAGCAAATTTTAGCAAGTGTGAATAGATGTGCCATTTTTGAACACTTGTAGAATCTATCAATTAGGGGACATTGATGTATTCCCTCTGTCGATAGTGAGGGAACCTGCCACTGGTGATTTTAATCCCTAAAGTACTATAAAATATCTAGATCCAATTCCCAGAGAAAATCAATTGGTGTTTATGAGAAGAGATCCACTATAAGGAGGACATTGAGGCATCACCTATCATCTAACATGAATGATCATGAGGAAAATGATTTGAATGTCTTGGACAAAGGATAGAATAACACACCAACATGTATGTATCTAGCATGCACCAGATGGAAATAGTGCATGGAAGAGACCCTCTAATAAACAATTAATAATGAAAGTTGTCGACAAAGGTGAGGAATTCCACCAATGATGAAAATGGAAACCAAGGGACAACACGAATCCTAATCTATGAATAGAGGTATTTTCGTTGAACACATGAAAAACCACTCAGTCAGTGACCAATGATGAAATGTCATATGTTGAGTGCAATCTAACCTACCAGTGATGAAAATAGGCAAAAGGCACTACCAACTCTAGGTAAATCTCTCAAAGCAATTTGTTGTAGTCGATAAGAGATGACTCAACGGTGAGAAGTCAATGAGGACCTTCTACACTAGCATGAGTAATGAACAATGATATTGATGTTACACATAATGAATTGAAAACTAGGAAGGCAAACATGTATGGTCAATAATTCTAAGGCAAACAAAACCCTTGAACATAAGTACAACATAATGGTGACTTGGGAAACATTTGACGCAAGAATGAATGATAATATAATTACATGACACAAGAGGCATCAAAAGACTCTCCATAGTGATTAGAAGAGTAACCAATAAGAGGAGTGAAAACTCAAATACCAAGGTTTGGCTCCTAAGGAAATTCTAAAAAGCAACTTGTTGAGAAGAAAACTCAGAACTTGGTACTTTGTTCAAGGGTGACATAACTGAGACCACTACCACAAAAAGTAAAGATCTTAATCCTTCCCCCGTCGCTTTTTTTTTTTTTATAAATATTTATTTTTTGTGTCTTTTTCATGTTATTAAAGCCTAAAAAAGAACAAAATAATTCCATAATAAAATGGAGGAAATTATTGTTGTAGGACAAGAAAACTAGTTTTGAATGCAAAAAACACACTTATGTAATATGTAGGAAGGATGTGCAGGATATGGACACTCATCAACATGTTTCCTCTAGGGACAAGTGTTCCACGATGTAGAATAAATAGATGCAAAAGTGAGTGGCTGAAGAGAATCCATAAGGAGTAATAAACAAATGTCGAATAGTAGCGGGCATTACGCTCAAAATCACAAGAAGTGATATGCAACACAACCATACAAATTGAAGCAAAAAATGTGGGAATGTATCAGATATGCCTAGAAAAATACTGATAAGAAGTCATATAGCTTCAATGCAAGGTAATGATGGTGCTAATAGGGATCCTGATCCTATGAAGAAATGTAGCATGGGTGCCAATATGAAAGGTTATTTCTAACTAGAGAAACCCATGAAGGGTAGGAACTACAACACAAGTTACGATGTGCAACAAAGAAGAGAGGATAATGTCGCAACTTGGTGGAATAGAACCTAAGGAATAATGTAGGGAAAATGATTGTTAATAATGTAATATTAGAGTGTAGGGGAAAACATGTTGCTATATGCTAGATCAAAATACATACGTCATAGTCCCATGAAGACTACCATAGAAAATACCAAAGAAAATGTCTCCAAAGTCTTGTATACATGATCAACACTCATTTGGAAGTTAAAAAATCCAATATAAACCTCTGATAACAAATACTACTCTGTAAGACAAAACTTTGGGAAAACAAACCTTAGAATTACAACATAGTATAAATTGCTATGTAGTCTTGCATATTATATATTGTACTTCTTCATGTAGAGTCCATTACTAGGTTCATGCCAAGGATTTGTTTGGTAGTCAGCCTCTAAAGTCTCTAGTTCGAGAAAATAAATTGATCAATGATGCATATATTCCCATGGAATATTAGTTATAGTCATGGCTTCAAGGATAGACTCATTTGAAGGCACTTCAACATCTAATAAATCATGTGAGCTAAGAGGATTGATGACCCAAATAGGCGAAGTGAACTAATCATATTACATATAAGGATTCTATCAGCAAAGACTTATAAATACTAGGGCTTCAGGACATATAAATAGTGACATTAGATTCAAGAGGAAAATCATAGTGCTTTGAGCTAGTAGGGGGAAGCAAGGGTTCCCATGCCACCATTGGATAAATCACTTCATCAATTGTTGAAACCATGTCCCAAGAGGGAAAAAATAAGTGTGAAGGCTCATTCTCAAAAGTGATTGAACACCGAGGATATGATGCTACATAATTCACCTATGGCGGGGTAGGGTTCACCCAAGTACTATGAACAAATGGGGTTACATGGTATAAGGTTCAATAAGGATGGTGATTATCAGATGCAAGCTAATCGATAGTGAAAATTCTTTCATTGTGAGTAAAACACATCACCCGAAAGAGCGTATACTCTACAACATTGATAGAATATATATAATTGTGACCAAGGAGCATATTGAAGTATAATGGGAAATCCACCACTACCATATCAACTAGTACATTCTTCTCACATAATGTGATAGGAAATTGAGGAAGAATCCCCAAATATTCACTAGGTCTTCTATGTAAATCCGAGAACTGAATGGTAGTCACAAGCTTGGCAGAACCCATAGCTTGCCAACACAAGAAGGATAAAATTCTTGTAGAGGATCCTTCATATACTATACATCGATAAATTCTAAATGAATAAACTTCAACCCTTATTTGGAAGGATGAAGAAGAAGGAAGGTGAAGCTCAACAATATTATTCCAATCAAAGGAAATAATCCTAGAACTTGGAGGGATCATGCTTGAAGTGATTGAAATTCCCCCTTGTTAAGAAGGTTATGAATTGGCAGTGAATAAAACCTAGTAAGTAGACATATCACCCTTCAACATAAGAGTGGGGGAATTGAATTGACCAATGGTTGAATAGGTTGTTGGGAAACCAAATATGGTTCAAGAGAAAAATATCCTTGATATAGGGACCACACTCTTTTTACCTTTGGAATAGTAGGGAAGAGATAAGTAAGGCCATATCCCTTCCAAATTTTACAAGGCGAATTATGATTTCACCTTATTCATCTAGATTTATTATCAATATAAATTCCCCTAACATGAATTTCAATGGTTGGTTGCTTTCCCCTAGTGTGACTTGTAGTGGTTGGTTGCATGTTTCCAACATGCATTGTAGTGGCTAGTGACTTATCTCCAGTATGACTTGCAGTGACTAGTTTCTTGCTCCCAACATGGCTTGTGGTGGTTGGTTTATTTTCTCTAGTATGACTTGTAGTGACTAGTGACATGTCTCTATCATGAATTGTAATGGTTGGTGAATTTTCCCTTCATCTTTTCTTCTTATTTTTATTCTTCCTCTTTCTATTCCTTTTAGACTTTTGGTTACTTGGAGATATACTTTCATCATACTAGGTAGAAGGAGTATGAATGGATTTCTCTAGAAAACAAGGTAAAGGGTCCACATCAATTCAATGCTTTTGAGTTAAGGTGCTTATTTAAAAAGACTCAGAATAATTTGTAACATTTGAAGTGGAAAACAACCAAACTAGTAGCCCCACAGTCAATCCAATAATATTCAAGGTGGCCATCAAGGGGGGACCAATTTTTCCAAAGAAAGGAAAAATAAAAGAATCCCCTTGGGAAGGGATCCCTTGGTTGGTATCATTGAGAAGTTTATCCATAAACTTTAGTTAATATCTATACCCTTGCATGAGGGTTTAGTGTAGCTTGGGTCTATTCTACTAGCTCACATGGAGGGGAGTTAGTGTGATCCAAAATTTTCATTTGAGGAGGTGATTCCAGACTTCCACGTGAAAGATGTCGAGTCCTTCAAGAACAATGGAGCAATTGGTCAACCACTTTTAATTATAGATTCAAAAGGAACAAGACAAACACAAGTTAATGCCAACTAAAAATCAAGCAAGAAGCATGCAAATATAAAGTTCCCGAGAGATATCAATAATCAAAACAACTCTTCTAAAGCTTAACTTAGGGTGGTTAGGTCCTAGGTCCAATACAATGAAGAGATGATCAAAATATCCTTTTGAAATTTGGCTTGGGTTGATTAATTCCCAATATCAAGTAACGAAGTTGTGGGATATAGTTACAATAAACTCACACAACAATTCCTAAGGTGGAAGTTCCCTTATGAATATAGGCACCCTCAAGGGGGAATAAAATGGATATTATACATTCATCTCAAGTACTACAAGCACTTCTCACTTGTAGTCACCCAAGTGGTGCCCTAGGAAAATCCACTATGGTTACCACTTCACAATCTGTGAAAGAGAAGAAAAATCATGGGTAAATACTATGGGTATGGTTAGGGAATGTAGGACCCCAGTCCTCGACTTGAATCTCTAGAGAGAAGTGGTGTCACCCTAAGGAATTGCAACCTCAATCCAAAACCCTTGAACACATAGTAATCCCAACAAACAAGTGAAGAGTTGATATCTACTCCACTTTATTAGCTTGAAATCATGCTTGAGACCTATGTTATAGGTGATTTCTTGGAAGGCACTCCTTGTTACTAATGTATTTTTCACTCACTAGTCAAATTCTAGTTTGTTTCATAGCCTTGGAGAGTTTTCTCTCAAATCCTACACCAAGGCTCTACACCTAGAATATGTTGGTTTTTCTAACAAGAAAATAGTCTATTTGATTTTATATTAAGCATTTATTTTAGAGGTTGTTGAATTACTCAAAGGAATGGAAGTGCAAATTGTGATGTTTTGAGACTCTTAGAATAAAAAAATTAAGAACACTAGAAAATAAAAAAATTCACACTTATACTCCAATGTATTCGATTTGAAACAAGCATAAAGCATGAACAATTTCAACCAAAAATCACAATGAAAATGCAAACACTACTTGTGTGTTTTTCTTTTGAAACTACAACCATGCAATCCTACCGAAAAAATAATTTAAAGGAGAAATGCAATTGAAAAGGACTATTGGAAATGAGCAATACAAAGAAAAAAAGGAAAACAAAGACACTATTTTTTTTCCTTTTTATCTATAATTGAACCTTAAGTGCATGAAAATAAGCACTAAATCACAAGAAAGCCTCATTGTTTCTAGGCCATAACCCTCAAAATAGTTAAAAAACTAAACAAAGGAAAGAAAGAAGGGAAAAATTGAGAAACTTTGAGTCCCAGGATGTACATGGTCTTTTTGTGAGAGAAACAAGTGTGTACATGCTCCTTTTCTAAGACAAACCAACATGTCCATGATCTATTACTAAAGAAAAGAGGTGTGCATACTCTCTGCTAGTAAAAAAAATTCACAAAGTCCCCCAAAAATCCCTTGAAGACTAGTCTACAATATTATCAGTAAGGAAAATACAAAGACAACTATCATAGAACTCTATGAAAATCCAAAAAGAAATAAGGTAAATCCTTATGAGAAGAGCTCAAGTATTTTTCCCCACTAGAGTCGCTAGTTATTTTGTCTTTGAATTTATTCTATAGCTAGGGTGGACTATAATAGATTAGATTCAAATAAAAATAAACTTCAATCTCTAATATTAGAATACAACTACTTTTTGTAACTGTTGGCACATGATCTAGACCAGGGTTCTCAGAGGTTACCAACAAAGGTACCGATGTATTCTAGCAACGTTGGCATATTCAACCTTCCGCAAGGGAAGGAGGTCTCACCCGAAGCATAGGCAAGACTTAAGTGGTGAAGGGAGTCAAAGAGGATGCATCATTGGGTTTGACACAACCATAAATAGATCCATACATCAATACACAACAAGACATGCATAAACAAGAATGAAATGCTAAGTATACACGATAGAAGCAGTTGTACAATAGAGGACTAGGGATTCATGCACAATATAGCACAATTTTACATCCCAAATGATATTATTATTTATTATCATAATCCCAACATAGTTTATAGAAAATACAGTTCTCATACAATAGCTTATGCATCCAAGTATATCCCCATATACCTGTTACAGACTCTTGGGAGTTACGCCAGCACAATGTCATTCAAAAATACCTTACAATAGCCTTGAAAAACTGTTGAAAGAAGGCCAAAGAAGAAAGAAAGGCTTATTTGGGAAGGAAGGAATGCACGAGGAAAGCGAGAGCTAGAAGGAAGATCAACATGCGTGCATGCATGGACGACCTAACAACGTTAGGGTTAGGGTTTTTGCAATACACTGTAACAACTGATGAGCCAAAAATGTATAAATATAGATACCTAGGTCTCATAGAAAGAGACCATAGTTGGGAGAGAGAGCTAGAGACAAATATAGTGTATTGAGTTGTAATATTTTGATATACAACCTAATTTTGCAAGCTGTTGAGTTGGAGAGGAGGAAGGATGGTAGGTCTTGAGGGTTAGATCGCAGGATGAGGATCCTGGTGCAATCTAGTCCACCTCAGAATAGATCTCAACCCAACTGAGAGGAGTGTAAAGCACGCGGTGCTGTAGTTTTGGAACTTATATAATAGAAGACCTTAAGAGCCAGATATTTGTGGACATATCCCAGGGGGGGTGAACCACGGTAAAACCTGTGTTATGTGATTGAATGCATGTGTTTCCTTACTCTTCCTAAGTAGATATTAGTATGATGAATGAATGAAGTTGGTTATATTCCATGCATAATCAGGAGTGACAATATATTGATTAATAAATTAAATAGAACTCTTAGCGCACACTTCTCAGATCTCCACTCAATCCTGGACTGCAAACGCTTGAGTTTTGCAGTCACCCATTAAGACTATCTCGGGTGAGATTGCGTAGTGCACTGTGTGCACTGCGTTGCCTTTTGGTTTACTAGGAGGGCCGATAGTTTTAGAGGATTTGTTGGAATCCCAACAAACATGAACCCTGGGTCAATAAAGTTTAAGTTATAACTCAGTTATATATAATAAACAACAAATGGTTCCATTGCTGTCGGTTGGAATAGTAGAGGATTGAGTAGATAATATCTGTCAAAAATAATGTAATATCTACGGAAGGTGGGTCAAGGGAATATTGAATCGGATGATGAGAAGGTGAAAAGAATGTGCTGCTAAAAGGGGATGTTGAGACCGTGGAATCCCATGAAAGAAAAGATCGAAAGTTGGTTGAAGACACAGGAACTGGAGTTTGTGCAGAAAGATAACAAAAGCCTTAGCGTAACACCGCCCAAATATCTTGAGAAGTATGTGTTTACTAATCTGCATGATGTATTTTTTTGTGAATTTCCACACTTATTGCAGGAGTGGATATTGAGGTTAAAGGATAACCATGCAACAAACCAGATTTGACAGTTAGAGTGGACCTCAGTTCAGATTGAGCAGTTACAACAAGTGAACAACAAATTCACCCGCGCAATAGATTTTTGGCTCGACAGTACTGTAGCAGGATTTATAACATAATTTGCAGTGGATACTGCGAAGTCATATAGCACAACAGAGAAATAGTTTCTATGAGGACCGCGAGGAAGATATATTAGATTTCTATATACTTCTATTAAGATACTGCTCTATAACAAAGGTGTAATGAAAATGGAGTCAGACAACTAAACTTCCCTGCGTGCATGGGGGAAGGGGGGAAGCACTGTCAGAAAGAGGAGAAATGGAAGGAGAACTGGATAAGGGAAGGAAAAAGGAACCCTTGGACCCAATCATGATGGACGACGACCAGATCAAGCGGATCATGGCGATAGCTGGAAATACGTGCAATGGATTACCCTACCAATATAAGGTAAACACCAAGAAGAGAGCCATAGTCGTGAGGGAAGGCTTGTAAAGCGACGAGGAGGAGGTAGAGGATCTTCGGGCTGTGGAGAAGATTGAGGAAATCCTGTGCGCAACATATGAGAGGAAGACAAGAAGCCCAAGAACAGGAAGAGAAGGAAACAATCCTATCCATATTAATGTCAATGTGGAACCCATAAACCCATGTGCGACTAATACACCAAAGAGAACACCACTATTTAGACGACCAAATTTTAGGAGAAGAAAGACAATAGAAAGTACATGTACACAAGGAACAACAACTGGAGGAGCTAGTTCAAGAAGCACTAGTCAAGTATCTAAACTGCGACATTTAGAATGGAAGGACATGATCCCACCATCAAGTTACCAGAATCCAAAGGAGAAGCATCTGAGGACCCGAAAAAACATTTATTTATCTGTGAAAAGATTTGGGAAGCAAAATAGATCACATACGAAGATCCTAAACTTGCATAGTTAGATATTACACTAAGGGATCACACAATGGATTGGTATATGAGTTTATCTACAAACAATCCACCAGGGAAAACCAGAACGATTACAAACATCAAGAAATTGCTTATAAATGAGTTTCAAAATCCAATTTCAGAGGACCAGTACATGAACGAGATTATATAAATTAGACAAAAACTAGGGGAATACGTTTGGGATATTGACCAGAGATTTAAGTGAATTAAACAAAAGTTGAAATATCTCATGATCGATATGAAACACAGGCACATGTTCGTCAATTCACTGCTACCACACTTAAAATAACCATTGCGAAAACATAATTTTTAGGAACTGGCAGAGGCTCTGCAGGAAGCCCTGCAACTTGAAGAAAACCAATATCAGTAGACGGATCCAACCATTGAAGAGATGAAGGAGGATTTGAAGAACTTAATGTTTCAGCTAAACCAGAAAAAAATTAAGGAAAAATGAGAAGTTGTTTGGTGTACCACGTGCAGGACGGAAGGACACCACAAGAAAAAATTTCCAACATTCGCACAGTTCATGGCAGACAGAATGCCAAATCTGTTACCAACATGAGGACTATGGTGCAAAATATGTAAGAAATCGGGTCACGATCCATATCACTGCCCAATGATGCAGAAATACCAGATAGTCCCAAAGAGTTCATATTGCAACTTTTGCAGGTCAGTGGGACATGATGAAAAAGATTGTAGACCTATGGATTTGATGCGTGAGAGGACATCATATGCATATAGGGTGCAGGAAGAAATGATGATTGGTCAAGCCGTACCACATTTTAACCAAGTTCCAGCCCCATACTACACTGCGTAGCAACAATATAATATTGCGCAACAACAATATAATATCATACAACCACAGTATAACACAACGCAACCTCAGTACAATACCGCACAGTACAATCAGGTGCCTCCATATAACACACCGAGAGGAGATTGAGCTGGCTACAAAGGTGGTGGATGAGCAAGAGGAGGTTTTGGAAGAGTTACAGGACCAGTGGTATGTCACAACTGTCAACAACTAGGACACTATGCAAGGGAATGTCCACTTCCACCAACGAATTGTATGTATTGTCGCGCATCATATCATTGTAAGTTTTAAACCTGTGAAGTAAAGCAATGCATATAGATTCTTAAGCAAAACAAAATTAATCAATGGCTCATTCACATAGTACACAGAGATTTATACCGAAAACCCTCAACCGAGGAAAACCTTTCTTATATTCATTATCTCTAATTTCACCATTCACCATACAATATATACAATGTTTTTAGGTATTCTCTAGATACCAAAACCCCAATCCCTTAATCCGGGATTAATTTAGAAAACCGCTAAAAATAGCAAAATCCGGTAAAAATAGCAAAAACCACCCAAAAAACAAAATTTCGGGGCACTGCCCCGAACGCTGCGTGTAACTAGGGGGGGGGCATACCTGGCCCCCCTAGGAAGCGCACGATGCACACGACACACAAAGAACTACTAGAGGGATCATCATATGCATTTGTCGAACCTGACGCACCCACACACACACATGCAAAGAATATAACATATACCCAACATTCTACGACTTGTTGTTTTCTTTGCATCCAGGGGTCCACAGGGTTATATAGTCAACAATCCAGGGAAACAATGCCCATTGTTACTCTACACCAGGAGAAATTTTCTGTGCTCATAGACTTTGTCAATAAATCTGCAACATTCTTCAAAGTGTCAACCTTTTCCAGCAACACCTTCTTTTCCTCAACCATGTCTCTCACAAAGTGATACTGAACATCAATATGCTTTGTCTTCGAATGATAAGTTGGGTTATTTTCCAGGAAGATTGCACTCTGACTGTCACAATCTAATCTCACTTCTTTTTGTACCAACCCAATACTTGAACACAATCTCTGTAACCATACTGCTTCCTTTCTTGCATGAGTGGCTGCCATGTATTCAACTTCTGTAGTTGAGAGTTCTACTACATATTGTTTTTTTCTCATCCAACTGATTGCTCCTCCAAATAGGTTAAACACATACCCACTTGTATATCTTATGCGATCCATATCTCCAGCCCAGTCTGCATCAACAAAGCCATGTATGTTCACCACTCTGTCCAATCTTGGTCTTCCTTGGTAGCACAATCCATAATTGGTAGTGCCATGCAAATACCTGAACACCCTCTTTATTGTTTTCCAATGCTCCTTCACTGGTTTTGACATATACCTGCTCAAAACTCCCACTGCATGTGCAATGTCTGGTCTAGTAAAACCATTGCATACATCAATCTGCCAACTGCACTGGCATATGGAACATGGGACTTGTTCTCTTCTTCTTCTTGTGTCTTGGGACATTGATCTACAGATAACTTTACACCTATAGGAATAGGAACCTTGACTAGTTTACTTCCCTGCATATTAAACCTCTGCAATATTGTATCAACATATTTTCTCTGATTCAACCAGAGTTTCTTGTTTGCACGATCTCTTTTAATATCCATTCCCAGAATGAAATTAGCAACACCGAGATCCTTCATGTCAAATTTGGAGGATAGTTGCGATTTCACCTCCTTGATAACATCCATGTTATTTCCTACCAACAACATGTCATCAACATACAACACTACATAAATGAAGTGATTACCAACCTGCTTGGA
>ML779352.1:816933-870443 GCA_009831015.1 Picea engelmannii
AAACTTTTGGTACCACATCCTAGGTGATTTCTTCAGACCATACAGTGACTTCTTTAGCTTACATACCAGCTCTTTCTTTTCCTTTACCACAAAGCCTTCTGGCTGCTTCATGTAGATTTCTTCTTTTAGATCCCCATGTAGGAATGTTGTCTTCACATCCATCTGTTCCACTTCAATATCAAAAGAAGCAACAATAAATAAAATAAATCTAATAGAATTTAACTTAGCAACAGGAGAAAAAATCTCACCAAAGTCAATTCCCTCTACCTGGGAATAAACTTTTGCTACTAACCGAGCTTTTTATTTCTCCACTTTTCCTTATGCATTAAACTTCTTCTTAAACAACCATTTGCTACCAACATATTTTCTTCTAGATGGAAACTCAACTATATCCCATGCCTCCTTCTTATCCAATGCATCCATTTCTTCAACCATGGCCTTGTTCCAGAGTTTACTATCCTCTGAATTCACTGTTTCCCTGACAATTCTAGGATCATCATAAGTAATAGATAAAGCAAAATTGGAACAGAAATCAGGTGGACTATACCTTTCTAGTTGCCTTATTTCTCTCACTGATCTCCTCAATACTGGGGTATGAGGTTCTTCTTTTTCTTCTGCTTCATCTTCTTTAGATGATTCAAATTTTTCATCATCCAACTCTAGCTCTATTTTTTCAGGTTCGTCTTGCCTTGGTAGGAATTCTTGTTTGGACACATCTTTTACCTCTCTAAAAACAACATCCCGATTTTAAATAGTCTTCTTATTTTATGGGTTCCAAAGCTTATAACCTTTCACACCATCTTTATAACCAATAAAGATACACTTTTCATCTTTTTTATCCAACTTACTCCTATTTTCCTTTGGAACATGTACATAAGCATCAAAACCAAACACTCTAAGATGTTGAAGAGAGGGTTTCCTTTCAGTCCATACCTCATGTGGAGTTTTTTCATCCAATGCTGATGAAGGTGATCGATTGACCAGGTAACATGTTGTACTCACTGCCCCTACCCAGAATTCCTATTCTTACTCGGCACCGATGAGCATGCTCCTTGATTTTTCCACCAATGTCTTGTTCATCCTTTCTGCAACTCCATTCTACTGAGGTGTGTATGGAGTAGTCTTCTGCCTTGCTATACCAAACTTCTTACAGAATTCTTTGAATTCATTTTCACAGAATTCTCCACCATTATTTGTTCTCAATACCTTTATTTTATTTTCTATCTGATTTTCTACTAGGGCCTTAAACTCTTTAAATTTATTAAATACCTCATTTTTCTTTCTAAGAAAATAAATCCATGTGTTCCTTGAGAAATCATCCATGAATGAAACATAATACACAGACTTACCTAGTGATGGAACAAGCACAGGTCCAAACACATCACTGTGTATGAACTCTAAGATCCCCTTAGCTCTTGTAGCACCAGATGGGAATCTTACTCGATTCTGTTTACCATATATGCAATGTTCACATAAATCAAAATCCAGAGTGCAATTAGCAATAGATTCAACCATACCTTTACAGTGTAGTGTTTGAAGGCCCTTTTCTCCAATATTCCCCAGTCTTTGATGCCACATCATGGTCTTCTTTTCTGGGACAATATTGATCTTGTATCCTTCATTTCTCTGCTCAGGGACAATAGAACTGTTACACCCATTAGTATAATTTCTTCCCAAAAACTTGTACATAGTTCCACACCAAACTCCCCCCATCAACACCATTGCTCCTCATACCATCTTGCAAGTGTTCTTTCCAAATACAGTATTCACTCCTACATCATCCAACTTGCTTATAGATATTTGGCTCCTGGCTAGTTTTGGAACTTGAAGAACCCCAGGGAGAGTTCTAATCCTTCCATCTTTTAGCAGCAACTTAACCCTTCCACGTCCCATGATTTTGGTTGTTGAGTCATCTCCTAGGAATACATCACCACCATCATATTTTTCATATTCAGAGAACCACTCCCTATGAGGAGTCATATGGTATGATGCACTTGAGTCGATCAACCATACATCACGGTCTGCCTGTGTACTTGTAGATTCCAGGTAAATATCACCTCCTTCTTCAATAGAGTTTTTTGCCTTTATGGAAGAGGTACTATCACATCCCTTTGGTTTTTCAACCTTCTTAGACTTGCAATCTTTCCTATAATACCCTATTTTACCACAGTTCCAACATTTCCTCAAAGATTTTCCCAGAGACTTAGATCTACCTGTATATTTAGATCTCCCCCCCGAAGGCTTTCCAGGATTCCTATCTTGGGTACGAACTATTACAAATAAAGCATCTGTTCTATGACCATCCATGCTTTTCCACCTCATCTCTTCAGATAAAAAGGATGCAACTACATCCTCATACTTCAATGTAGATTGAGTGGTACTACATATTTCTACAACCAGATTATCCCAAGAGTCTGGCAAAGAACATAACAAAGTAATACACTTATCTTCTTCTGCAATTGTAATATTAACAAAGGCAAGTTGAATTACCATAGTATTAAAGACATTTAGATATTCTGTCACAAAATCTCCATCTTCCATCCTAAGATGATACAACTTCTTTCGAAGGAACAACTTGTTTACCAGGGACTTTGATTGATACAAATTCCCCAACTTATCCCATAGTTCCTTGGTTTTAGATTCTCCCGAGACATTCAACAACACCGAATCTGCCAAGCAGAGTCGAATAATACTCCTGGCTCTTCTGTCTAACTTCTCCCAATCTTCCTTTGACATACCAATAGGTGTTGTACTAGTAGTTTGTGTACTAGTAGGTTGTGTACCAGTATCCTGTATGCTAGTAGACGGTGTACCAGTAGGCTGTGTACCAGGATTCACAACGATCCATTGTTCTTTGTCTACAAGAAGTTCCTCCATCTTGAGCTTCCATAGCTCAAAGTTTTTACCGTTGAACTTCTCTATCTCGATTCTAGAAGATCTCTCCATTCCTCTTTCTACACTCAAATCACCACTGCAAAATCTCCCACTAAACACAGTTTTATCACAGACCCAAGATAAACTTGATCTATCAAGACCGAGCCAAACCCTCAACAACAAAGACATCCCTCTGAAGCCAAAAACGAGCTCTGATACCACATGTAAGTTTTAAACCTATGAAGTAAAGAAATGCATATATATTCTTAAGCAAAACATAAATTAGTCAATGGCTCATTCACATAAGACACAAAGATTTATACCGGAAACCCTCAACTGGGGAAAACCTTGATCATATTCATTATCTTGAATTTCACCATTCACCATACAATATATACAATGTTTTTAGGTATTTCGTAGATACCAAAACCCTAATCCCTTAATCTGGGATTAATTTAGAAAATCGCTAAAAATAGCAATCGTCAAACGCAGTTGTCGAACCTAATGTGCCCACACACACACATGCAAATAATATAACATATACCCAACAATCATGACACGAAATAATGTCCTACGTTACTAGGGAAGATCCTAGAAAAAAGGAATTAGAACAACTAGAACGTTCTGTGGATTTCAGCGGAAGCGAGGGATGAATGAAAAAACATCAACATAGTTACGCACGAAGGAGCTAAAACAGGAAATGATGCAACTTGACCAAAGTGAGTACAACACTAGTGGGTGAAGAAGAATGTCAAACCAAGGAGATAGTTTGACATGCAAAATGAGAAGGAAACATTTAAGCAATCCAGACAAGAATTCTTGAAGTAAGACACCGCTTCAAATTCAACTGCGCAACAAAGAAAGGAAGCGCCAGGGTACGAGATGCCTCCAGTATTAGATCATACCAAAGAAATGCAGCCCCTGGGACAAGTAAGTACAATCAAATGATTTTTGAAATCATGTGTAAAACTATTAAATGATCCATCCTTTGTCAAAATATTGCAAAATATATTAGAAAGATGTAGCATAGAGACAAAAGGAAAAATAGAACAAAAAATAGTCAATCGCCTACATACAAGGAGAAGAACAAGTAGGGAGTTCAGGATGAATGCAAACCTCAAAGATTTCAACATGGGAGATATCATACTGGATCTAGGATATGAAGTTAATGTATTACCCAAGAAAACATGGAATGTATGGGAGAACCCACATTAGGATATTCACCTGTTTAGTTGAAACTAGAAAACCAACACAGAGTTCTACCAATTGGCAGACTGAAAGGAGTAATAGTAGACCTAGATGGAGTACGCACCAAATAAGACTTTGAAGTGATTGAAATAGTGGATGACACAACACCATATTCAACATTTCTTGTCTTTGACTGGACGTTTGATAACCAGGCCATAATCAATTTAAAGACATGAAAAATGACATTTGAGTCAGGAGACTACAGGGTCATCATGCTATTAAACCCATCAGAAGGGGAAAGGTTTGGAACCTACTTGCTTGGAATTGGAGGAAATCAACCAGTTGTATAGAAAAATTGCGCATGATGAGGATTATGTAAACCCAACTTCATATGGGATACTTAGTTGGCATAGCATTACTTCATGTGCGACAGACTCAGACACAGGTCTATAAAACTGGAAACAGAGGCTACACGAAGTTTCCACAATAATATGTGCAAGAATACACCGCACAATAAGATGGGTAGGTACAGAGATAAGGGAACCACCCAGTTTCCATGGAGTAAATGATCTAGAAGTATTCTTGGCACAGTACGAGGATGAAGTGTTAGAAAATCAGAGACTCTTAGCACTCGATATAGCACTCAAGGCCACACCTACAAGATGGTGGGGTGCACACAAAGAAACAATCAAGGATTGGTACCAATTCAAGTGGTTACTGCGCATAAGGTTTGGCGTAGAACAAAGAATCAATCAACAGTAGAAGTACGATGGATAGGAGGCACCAACGAAAAACTTAGAGAAGTGCAGAGCACTGTGGAAAATGACACCTCCAGAGGAATGACCTAATCATTCCGTACATACCTTAGAATAAATACCAACAAATTGGTATATAGAACAAGAACTGCGGAGAGGAACTATGAGTTGTACAATATTGCAACATAATTTTATAGTCACTTTCTCATTCAAGAATGAGAAACCCAATATAGATGCAACACTTAAGCAGATAAGAGGGATGATATTCATTCAGAAACCAAAAGTCAAACTCATAACAGAAGAACAAAAGTGGAATAGACAGACAATGAAAGAGATGTTGTCATGCTACCATGTGTAGGAAGAAGCACCAGATGAAGACGGTCCACATGATATTCAGATCGAAGAGGCGGAAGGAGAAAGAGAAGTGGAAGGTCCACCTCTGGAATCATAAGTAATTTCTGTGCCGATCAAAGTGAAGAAAGTCAACATTGGGACAGTGGAGAACCCCAAAATGGCCAGCATTGGAGACTGTTGGGATGAGAAAACAGTAGAAATCATAATAGAGTTACTACGCGAGTACAACAACCTATTCCCCACAACATTTATAGAAATGAAAGGCATAGTGGGAGAGCTAGGATAAATGAAGATACCACTCAGAGAAGAAGCAAGATCGATCAGACAACGACCATATAGACTAAACCTGATATATAAATAGAAAGTTAAAGCTGAGATCAATAGAATTCTCGAAGTCGGAATCATATAATCTGTGGAAGAATCAGAATGGATAAGCCCAATGGTAGTTAAGGAGAGAAAAAAAGGAGAGATAAGAACATGCGTCGACTTGAGGAAATTGAACGATGCATTCCTACATGACCCGTTCCCTACACTCAAAGATGAGGAGCTGGAGAACATAGGGGGACATGAAGTTTACTCATTCACTAATGTATTATCAGGCTACCACCAGATCAAGATAGCACAGGAAGACAGATACAAGACCACTTTTTCTATGGAATGGGGATCCTACTAGTACACAGTCATGTCGTTTGGACTGAAGAATGCACCAACAATATTCTCCAGAGTAGTCATAGTTGCATTTAAAGAATTTATCCACCAGTTTCTAGAAGTATACTTGGATGATTGGATGGTATACAGTTTGTTGAAATACCATGTAGAGGTATTGCGGCTAATGTTAGAAAGATCCAGACAGTGCTAGATATAATTAAACATCAAGAAATGTATTTTCATAACACCGTTTGGGATACTATTAGGCCATATATTATGCAACAAAGGCTTACTAGTAGATCCTGCAAAGATTGCAGTAATTGTTAACTTGCCACCACCAAAAATAGTCCGTCAACTAAGAGTGACATTAGGACACATAGGGTACTACATAAAATTTATCAAAGGGTATGCACAAATCACCGTGCCAATGGAGAAACTCTTAAGGAAAGATACAAATTTTCAGTTGAATGAATATTGTCAACACGGTCTGGATACGCTGAAAGAAAAAAATGGTCACCGCGCCAATAATAGTATTTTCAGACTGGGAGAAGACATTCCACGTACATGTAGATGCATCAGCCATAACACTTGGAGCTATTTTTGCGCAACCAGGAGCAGGAGATTTGGATCATCCAATAACATTTGTGAGCAAAAAACTATCAAAATCAGAGCATAACTATAACACTACAGAGAGGGAAGGCTTATCTATGGTCTACGTACTACAGAAGTTCAAACATTACTTACTGGGAAAACATTTTAAGATGTTCACAGATCACTCATCCCTTAAATACCTAGTCAACAAGCCAATGTTGGGGGGGAGAATCTGTTGATGGTTACTACTGTTTCAAAAGTTTGATTTTGAAGTAATAGTCAAGCCAAGGAAGTTAAATGAAGGACCTAACCACCTATCAAGGGTCATAAATGGAGAGGAACCTACAAGCTTAGAGGACAAATTTCTGGATGCACAATTATTTTTAGTCCAGATCGCTGATGAATACTTTACAGATATCATTCAGTACTTGAGTATAGGTACTGCACCACATAAATATAACACTGTACAAAAGAAAAACCTGGTAGTCCAGGCTACTGACTATCAGATGATTGCATGACACTTATATAAAATGGGCACATATAGTATCTTGAAAAGATATGTGCTAGAACATGAAAGACCAAGGGTTTTAGCAGAAGCCCATGAGGTAATAGCAGGAGGACATTACTTAGGAAAATCTATTGTGCATAAGGTATTGCGTGCAGACCTATGGTGGCCAACCATTCAGAGAGATTCAAAGGAGTACTTCTAGAGATGCGACGTCTGTCAGAGGGTCGGTAAACCCAATAGAAGGGGCGATATGCCACTGTGGCCACATGTAACCTTGAAGGTATTCAAAAAATGGGCAAGAGATTTTGTGGGACCAATTAACCCATGAACAAAGAGGACATGAGCAATATACATTATCACCATGACATAATACCTGACAAGATCGGCGGAAGCAACACCAGTCAAAGATTGCAACATAGAAACAACAACACACTTTTTATTTGAACAAGTAATCACTAGATTTGGTTGCCCAAGAATTTTGATGAGTGATCAAGGCACTCACTTCATTAACAAAACCATCAAGGCTATGACTAAGGAATTTGAATTCCACCATCAAAAGAGCACACCATATCATCCACAAGCAAATGGAACAGTAGAAGCACTTAATAAAATCCATGAGAACACACTGACGAAGATCTGTAATGTTGACAAGGATGATTGAGACCTCAAAATACCAACAGTATTGTGGGCATACAGGACCACATGCAAGAAGTTGAAAAGACACACGCCATTCATATTGGTATATGGAAAAGAAATAGTGGTGACATTAGAATTTTTGGTACCCAGTCTGTGCGTACTAGCGATTTCAAACATGACAGAACGAGGTGAAGTACAGGACAGACTGAATCAATTGATGATCATGGAGGAAGATCGGATCCTAGAAGGATTCCACCAAAACGTTCAGAAAGAAAGGGACAAATATTGGCATGACTGACATATTAAGAAGAAAAATTTCAAGGAAGGAGACTTAGTGTTGATGTATGACAACAAATCCATTCATCACCCAGGAAAACTCAGAATGCACTGGTTAGGACCGTACGAAGTATAAAATGTCATAGATGGGGGAGATTTACATTTAAGTGACTTAGGAGGCATAAAACACAAAGGAATGATCAATGGGGTCAATTGAAGCTGTACAAGGACAGTCGACCACCCACATCTTGAAAGTCACCGCGGAAAAAAGAAAAATAAGAAAAGAGCAAGATATCAAATGGTACCAACAGAGGTACAGTACGTAGAAAGGAGAAGGAGAACACACACTCGAAATATGATCCCAAAGAAGACAAGTCCAATGGTTAGTTGAACATGAAAATAAGTGGGAAAGGCGAAGACAACAAAAGAAGTGTTAAGTGATGGAGGCTACCCGAATTGAATGCCGGAAATGACTGACATGACACTGCATTAATCGCACCAACTGGAGACACAAGGGAAAGTAATGGAGAGTACAAAGGAACCAGAGGTTCATTGAATCTGTAATAAAGGTAATGTATTTTATAAGATTCAAATGACACCCATACAAAGCAAGGACGTGGGAACAAAAATCTTATTGCGAAATTGAAAGAGGTAGAGAGCGATAGAGCATACAGAGCACATAGAAAAGTTTAGAGAGGTTGCAGAAGCTACTGAGCTCGACAGATGATCGAATTTTACCACCATGGAACCATCTAAACAAGGGGAACTGATCCACATAGCCAAACAACCTAGAGTAAGGACCATATCACAAATGCAATCGCAAGGAAGTGAACAGTAGCTGCCAGAAGTCATCAATATGGACAAAATCCCATCACCAGATACTACACCAGGAAGCCCAACACTCATGATAGAAGAAACCCAATAGACAACACTTGTGGGCATGGATATCGATAGTCTAGAAGAGGGGCAGGGCTGACAAAATGAGGAAGTAGACAACAAGTGCAACTAGAAAACCCTAAAGTAGCCCCAAGAGTCAATGGGACGACTATAAATAAAGATGAAGCAGCCAAGCCAGAGAAATAAAAAATAACCGTGTCAGAACACCCACAGGAGGGAGTAGTGGAATATGTCACTAGCCTACCGGAACAGTATGTCGAAGAATGACCAATGGAGGCTAGAACCTCGAGTCATCTACCACCATGATAGGACAAGTAGAAGGTACCTAGGTCAACATGAAGACAACCCACCGCAAAAATTGTTTTTCCATGCATACCAGAAGGGGTATGGGTAAAAGAAGATTTGTTAGGTTATGTAGAAAAACTATAGTACTCAGACCATGATGTAACGTACACAGACAATTTCTCAGAGTTCGCGAAGCAAGTCTGCCTACAGAATATGGGTGTAGATCCCTTTGGGGAACCCATTCATCAACCAGTCCTGTGGGCAACAAGACTGAAAAAACTGGGATTTTAGGTCTGTTGGACCTACCAAACTTTGGTAGAGTAAAGTATGCAAATAGTTGCGTCAAGCAGTTGATGACGGTCACACATGGTGGAGATATGTGGCTAGAAAATCTCATCTCAATAGACATAGCGGTCATTGCTTACATCACAGGGATGCCATCACGGAGCATGGATACCACACATTTTCTTGAGGACAAAACAAAGGAGAAATCACTTGCTGAGGAGATGAAAAATAAATACAGTACTGAAAGGGGGACGCGTGAAATAATTATTAAATGGATCAGTGATAGCGTGACAAGATGGCCACAAAAATCATGGCCTGCAAGCTACTCAAGAAATGTTTCAAGGAGGAAGTCCCGAATCAGGTTGTTGTAGCTACAACACAGTGTACCGGGGGCACCACGATCATCTGGGCCCCTTATCTCTTGAATCTGTTTCTAGATGACTGCAAGAATGCACATGATTTGGGAACAAAATTTCACTATTCATGGTTTATCATGTTGATAGCCATTATGGAATGGAAGGAACTGAACTATGTATTCTTCGCCACCAGACCCAAACCCAATCATGGAGAGAGATACTTATCACTTGGATCTGCTTCGGACGCCAAGAATAGAAAAATGAATGCAACCATATTCGAAGGATATCTTCACGACCTACAAGAGACCATTTCCAACATTTGGAGGATAGCACCAAAAGTCATTGCAAACTATCAGGGAATAAATAATTTCAAGGCCATTAGAAATGTGATGTGGATCTAGGCATGGAAGGACCCCAACAAGCAATGGATACAACTTCCCTATTTCATCATGGAGGGAGACAGAGAAATGGCCATCAAGGATTGGGAAGATGAATGGAGGATTCCAATCCTCATTAGAGACATACGTATAGGGTTGGAGGAGGAGAAGGCAAGGAACACACCTACACATGATGAGGAGGTAGGAAAGGAACAAACACAACCCCGAGAACTCACCGTGCCCAAGAAACCAAGGACAGGCCAGACCAAACTAAAGTAACAGAAAGGGGGGACATCCAAGATAAGAGTCCATACGGGGAAGAAGAACAATACACAGGTGACCCAAGTACAACAGAAACAGGTTGAGGAAGAACATGGGACTAAACCAAGTCCTACTCCACAAGAGCCAGGCTTGACTAAGCACTCTACCACTCATATGGGGGGTGCATGCAAGAACACGAAGCCACATAGAACACCTCCTGAATACATGATCACGAAGGATGATGCATAAATGATAGAGCAAGTGGTCCAAGATCGCACATTCAAGGATTTTGAGAATGTTGTGCACAAAAGGGACATAATGGAAGAATAATTGGCAGATATGCGACAAATCCTCAAGAATATCGGGGAAGTGCAGGTAGTCGATAGAATCATCGAAACGGCCTGTCTACATCACAGACAGGAGGAGAACCTGAAGCAAGCGAGTGGGATATCGTCTAGACAATACCACAACCGAGTGCAATGTTTCACATGACACCTAGCATGCTACACATGGATGAGATCATAGGGAATACACCCCTAAAGGATTTGGTGCAATTGCAGTTATTGCCGCAAATACCAACCAAGGCCCTATATAAACTGCAGGTCAACGTTACAAAGGAGGTACAGTATCGTGCACGCACAAACATAGTTGAAATGCAATAGGTAAAGGATAAACATAACGAGTTGGAATTGAAATTTGAGCAGGCCAAGCTTGAGACCAAAGAGGAGAGGGAACGTGTGAAGGGATTTGAGAAGAAAGTAGCCATATCCTACGAAAAAAGTCCAAAGACTGCGCAGGTAGACGAACTCACGACAATAAAAAATATTGATAAGATTGTGTAGACAATCGATTAATACCAGCAGGAGATCGAAAATATCCATGAGTATCTCACACCTACCACTCCACTAGAGGTAAGGGAGCAAAGGAAGCAGGAGGAAAAAAGAAGATATAGGAGCTAGAACGACAGTTCCACAGAACGGATGACTTGTTCGACAAAGCAGCATAGCTTTGGAAGAAGCTAGAAGAGGACCAAAAGATCCACCAGTGGGACCGAGAAGAAGAAAGGATAAGCACAACTAGCCAAGACCTAAAGTAGAATCAGAAGACAATGTCAATCACAGAGTGCATCAAAGGGGCACAAGACATGAAGAAACTGTAGGCAGAACTCACCACTTCGCAGACATAGAAAAATGAGCACTAGGCTCAATGGAAACTCTCTAGGAGCGAGCAACAAAATTCATTGCACGGGCAGAGGAAGCCAAGACATATATGGTAGAGACCCAGGCAAAATGTGCAAGTTTGATCAATGATGAGATTTCAGTTCAGGCATTGGACGCACTCAAGGAGAAGACTGCGCAGGCTCAAACACAAGGAACATAGCTCAGGGAGAATTTCCAAGCGATCTCCAGAGAGATCAATGACACGCACAAAAGTTAGGTGGCTCGGGACGAGCCACATGTTAGTGTTGGGGGCCTGTTGGAAGCAGGCCAAAGTAGAAAGAAAGACTATTTTGGGAAGGAAGGCATGCATGAGGAAAGCGACAACTGGAAGGAAGAGAAGCATGCACACATGCATGGAATACCTAACGACGTTAGGGTTAGGGTTTTTTCAATACACTGTAACGATTGATGAGCTAGAAATGTATAAATATAGATACCTAGGTCTCATGGAAAGAGACCAGAGTTGGGAGAGAGAGCTAGAGATGGATATAGTGTATCGAGTTGTAATATTTTGATATATGACCTAATTTTGTAAGTTGTTGAGATGGAGAGGAGGAAGGAGGGTAGATGTTGAGGGTTAGACCACAGGCTGAGGAGCCTAGTGCGATCTAGTATTCCTCATAAGATATATCGACCCAAATGAGAGGTGTGTAAAGTGCGCAACGTTGTAGTTTTGGAACTGCTATAATAGAAGACCTTAAGAGCCAGATCTTTGTGGACGTAGCCCATGGGGGGTGAACCACAGTAAAACCTATGTTATGTGATTGAATGCATGGGTTTCCTTACTTTTCCTAAGTAGATATTAGTATTCTAAATGAATGAAGTTGGTTATATTCTATGCACAATCATGAATGACAATATATTGCTTTATAAATTAAATAGAACTCTGAGCGCACACTTCTCAGATCTCCACTCAATCCTGGACTGTAAACTATTGAGTATTGCAATCACCCATTAATACTATCTCGAGTGAGACTGCACAGTGAAATCTGTGCACTACGTTGCCTTCTAGTTTACCAGGAGGGTCGATAGTTTTAGAGTCTTTGTTGGAATCCCAACATAAATGAACCCTGGGTCAATCAAGTTAAAAGTATAACTCGGTTAAAGATAATAACCAACACAAATAGACTCAATAGTAATCATAATACTGGAAAAAATGACAAAAATCATCATAAGAGTAACCACAACAATAATGAAGAACCCTTTCCCATTACATAACTCCAAATTTATATTGTTCCCTTGGTCGCTTCTTGATTTTGCTATGTTTACGGCATTGATTCTTGGTCTTGTTGTATTTTCTAGCCTTCTCCTTGCATGCGATTGATCTCTTTATATTTTACGCTACTTGTCCAGTTGGCACATGCTAATTTTTCAATGTTGTTATATTGTTAGTTTTCTTTTTTCTCATCTAACTGTTTTCCACCGCTTGTGATATTTCGCTGCCATACTATGCTTTCCCAAGAAACTTTGGTAGTTCCAAAAAAATGGGGATCCCTAAAAAAAAGAGGGCCCAACAAGCCTCGACCACAATCTTTGACTTGTCCCAAATCAACCTTCCACTTTTTTGTTGTGGTCTCCCTCAAATGAAGGGACCAACTCAGGTACAATGGCAAGGGACAGCTGGTGGAAACTCTTGTAATGATCCACATGGTCCTGCCATTTCCTCGCAAAGATTGAAGCTCCTGAAACAAATTCCTAAGTGACAATCATATCGGGCTCATTTGGATTTGTAGCCAATAGAGTAGTCCATTCTAAGTCAGCAATGGAATCAAACTACTGCATCTAGATATACTCAACTTTCAATTTAGGCCAGAGTTCTGAAGCTCTTTCTTTGCAGCCCTTGTAGACTCCATCGCATCCAACCGTTCACCTTTGACCTGGATCTCTGAAAACTTGGATGCTTACTCCATAGGGTTAGTAAGGGATCAATATTCCACATGCATTTTGTTGATCTATGTGTGCCATTCTTCAATTGGTTGACTACATCATTCTATTAAGACAACCCATTCATTAACCATGTCAAAAAGTCAAAAACATTCCTCAACGTGGTGATGAAGAGAGGACATGACCTGATTTTCCTCTGCAACGACTTGTGTAAGATTTTGCATCATCTCTTTGGGATGCTCCTTTTATTTCAATTTGATCATAGCCAAATCTTGTTGTAGGTTGTCAGTTGTGACCAAGCATCAACAATGAGATCAATACGTTGCAGAGGCGCAACCAGTGTGATATATTTGGGGAGTTGGTCCCTGCACTAGAGGTCTGTGTAGGAGTTGACCATTGTGAAATGTTATGCATTGAATAGGTAAATCTTGAACATTTCTTATCCTTAGTAACTCCAAGAAAGGCCATAACTTCCTTTTCCAAAAGGTCCTCATCCAGGTAGAAAGATAATGGAATCATGTGGAAAAGTGTCGGGGCAACGCCAAGGGGGCCTGAAAAATGTGTTTTCCCAGTTCATGCCAAACTAAATGTTATGGGTGTGTCAGTTGATCAAAATTTGTGGAATCCTTGATTGCTGAATAACGGTGACGAGGTCTTTGTACCACTGTAGATAGACAATGTCATAGTTTTTTGTGTTGGAAGTGAGAGCATGCCAATAGTCAAACAACTTGGCAAAGAGGCTCTCGGGAGTGGTGGATAGATAACATCTTTCTAGTGGCTTCCACTTCCACATATCAAAAGAAACTAACAAATATCCAAAGATAAAATAAGTGTACTTCTCATGGGCATTGAAATAGGCTTGCAACCTCTCAGTGATCAAGTACTAGAACTAGTTGAGTTGGGCACCTTCCTTACACAATTTCACCACAGAGATAGTTTCCAACGTGCATTCACCCTTCGATTAATTATTCATGACCTTTCCTGCAATTAGATAACATGAAAAATGGACATTCTCATTATCGATGATATTGATATGTTCTCGATGATCTCCTGGTCGGGTTCCATACTTGTCATATAAATTGATTTCGCCCTTCTTGCGACCATGCTTCCATGAGCCCTGAAATATGTCTTTTACATCCTACCCCTCCATGGATAACCCACTAATATTATGGATATCATCCACATGGATGGGGTAGGCTTGGTCCAACCACAAGGTACTATTGTGCACATGGATAATAAGAAACTTGGTGCACTGTGCAACATCGCCATTGGTGCCAAACATTGATAGGTCATATAGATTCATCAATGTGGAATTATGTAATGGGATGTATGTCAGTTTCCACTCCCACTACATCTCACCAATCGGTAGTGTCGAACAATCCATAAAGGTATGAAGATTCGTTTGTGGAAACTGCATGGCATATGTGAAATTGTTGTCCATCAATTGAATTTTCTCGACTTTACCATGGAGATCGCCCATGGCTTCGACCCGTGGGTCAATGAAATCATTAGGAATAGTAGCTTTGGGAAGATATCCTCTTTCGGTAGTGTGAACCATTCTAGCAGACTGACATTGGTATAAAGACAAGACTAGTGGACAAAGGCAAGGGTGCGGGCTCAAAAACTGCTCAGGGGGCTCCATGAGTGAATATGAAAACAACTTGAATAAAACACAATAAAATTTGACAGTTGGGAAAAGTCTAGTTTATAGGCACATCCGGGAGGTGACATGATGAGCATGCAATATGAGATACAACGCAGAGTTAACTTGGCAGTAATGTTAGACGTATTCATCGAACATGAAAAATCCTCGAGCAATTTGGTAATTATGAACATAAGTAGAAATATGACACATGGATATTGGGGTGAATGAGAAAGTAATGGCCACACCAAAAATCACTCGAAAAAGTACTGAAAACTGTGAGGATTTAAATGACTCCGACTGGTGATGACAAGAAGACAAGAAAAAATGTATCAACGATATTTAACCAACAACGTGACAAGGACAGGGAACATATTTAAAACTTGGAATGAAAGCTGCTAAATGCACCAAGATTTGATTTAGACTTTGATTTGGAATCTGTTGGCCCTTGGTTATGGAAGGAAGAAAATATTAAGGAAGAAAACCGAAGTATGAACCGCGCAGAAGGAACATAAACCAAGGAGGGGTCGAAGTGGTTAAAGAAGCAGAAAAGAAGGAGAAAAGTAAAGGAAAAGCTATCCGTTGGAAGAGAAGATTGAGGAAGACAAAGAAGCAAAGAAAAGGGATCATGGACTACTCAGCAAGTGGAAAAATATATCAATGAGTGCTTTGGAACACCACATGGAAAAGTAGGAAAGAATGGCTAGTGAAGCCCTGAAAGCACGACTCAAGTTGACCTAGGGTTCAGGCACCTAGGGTTTTGACACCTAGACTTTGCTATGTAATGTATAAATAAAGGTCTAGAAGACCAGGGAGGGTTCGTTCTAGGTTGGTTCATTGATACTTTGGTTTTTGTTGTTCATTGTTGAGTATTGTTGTAGAGAACAATATTGAGACCGTATTGTAATATCTTTAGCTGGGTGCACAGGGAGGGGAGAGAGGAAGAGGAAGAGAGAGAGATCTACAAGCTAAATGCGCATATATAATTGTATGTTTCCATTTAATATATCAAGAAATGCAGTTATGTGGACGTAGCCCTAGGGTCAGGGTGAACCACATATATCTTGTTTTTCTTTGTGATTGATGTTGTGTTATTTGTCATCTAATGTACTGCTATTGCATTATTGTGTTAGATCAGAGGTATAACTTGCGAAGTAGGATTAAGAGAGATAAATAATAACTAGGTTGTTGTGTGGTGTTGTTCTGGATCCACTTTGCATTTCCTCTGATTGTAGACACCTGTGTCCTGCAACCCCCTATTGCTACTTCAGGTGAGACTGCATCTGCTTCGCAAGTGTTTCCGAAAGGGCCAGTAGTTAGGGATTGTTGGTGCACTGTAAGAGTTGAACCTTGGGTTTGCCCTTGTGCCAACAAATGGTTTTGTTGCCGGGACCATAATATTTTTGAGGGAATGTCAAGGTGGTTTCCATCGAAGACAAAAATTCATAAGTAGATAGAGGAACAAGAAAATGACTTCGTTGAAGCCCAAAACAAGAACCCTAGCATTAGTACAAAATACTGGTTGGGAAGGTACACCTTTACCGACATACATGAGATTTTCTTTGGAGGAGTTCATAAGGATTTATACGAGTGGTTAGCTAGATTGGCAGATACCCAGTTTGAGATTAGATATAGACCACCTGTAGTTTAGACAACGACGTTGATAAAGAAGGTCAAGAGAGTTGATAACAATCTGTCTAGAGAAATGGATCTCTGGTTTGATATCACTATTGGAGGGTACATTATTGAGTTTTCTATTGACAGAGTTGAATCATATAGCCAAGCAGAGAGGTACTTCTTTAAGGGGCCTAGGGGAAAGTTTCTACACTTTTTGAAGCTGAGGATTAAGATGTTATTGCATGAGAAGAATATCCTGAAGATATAGTAAAGATAATGTTCAAAAGTTCAGACAACAACAATGACACGAAGGCTAGACACACACGCAGTGGGATACCGTTCAAAGAGGTTCCTCTTGCGAACCTATTTAAGCAGAAATATAGAGACGGAGGATTCTACAGTGGATAAGAAGAAGATCTAACAGACGAAGAGGATTCAAAATCTGCAGGAACAGAGGAAGTACATATCGAAGAACTTCACCAAGAAGAGACAAAAACTTCAGGAACTGTGCCTAATGTCGAAGTAAGTACTATTACTCCTCCAGTTGTTTTAGCAACATTAAGTAACCAAAGTAACTAGAGCATTCAGAGCAGTCAGAGCACTGTTACCAGTAGTTTAGTACATACTCAGTCAAGAAACCAAGGAATATCTATGGTAGATGAAATGAGGTTACCCATCTTTAGGGGAGACGGATCTTAATATCCTGACCAACAATGGTTCTTATGTGAAGCTATATGGAGTATCAAGCAAGTCACTGATGAAGCTGTTAAGAGAACTCAGTTTAGTACTACCTTGAGGAATCACACTCTGAACTGGTATATGAAGTTTGTTTAAGGACCTAGAAAACCTAAACCGTTGAATGCTATCAAGACTGCATTGAGTGCAAAATTCAAGAAACCTAAGTTAGAGTCACAATGCATTACAGAGATGAAAGAGATCAAGCATAAGGTCACTGAACCTATTTGGGAGTTTGATCAGAGATTTAAGACTCTGATAGGCTGGTTGAGTTTTCAGATTCCGGACGAATAGAATAAAGAATGGTTCATTGCTTCTATTTTGCCACATATCAGAGTTCCCATGATGCAACAAAAAGTTGCTTCAGAAGATGAAGCATTGGAGATCGCCATGAAACTAGAAGCATCCCTTGTAGGAGAAGCTAGCCCAGGTATGAGCCAAATCTTGAATTAGTTAACTAGTTTATCTTTACTGGTCGAAGATATGAAGAATGACAAAGGAAAAGAGAAAAGAGAATATATATGGTGTATCAGATGTAAATCAGAGGGCCATGACAAGGAGCAATGTCCTCTATTTCACGAATACTTGGCCTCTGGAGCACCTAGTCCTTTGAAGTAGGCTACTGTACCCTGGTACAAGGTATGTAGAACTAGACATCACCATGGTGAATGTTATTATATGCAAAAATATGTCCAGACACCTACCAATATTTAGTGCACATTCTGTAAGTCTGTGGGACATGATGAGAAGGATTGTAGGGCATACATATAGAATTCAAGGAGAAACACAACAAGAAGGAAATAATGCGCAGTTCAACCCCCCAGGAAGAGGAAACTTCAATCCTCGTGGTGGATTCTGAGGAAGAGGAAATGTCAATCCTCGTGGTGGATTCAAAGGAAGAGAATGAGGAGGAGGTGTGGGTCAAGGAAGAGGTCAGATTATCTGTTATAACTGCACACAACTAGGACACTTGGAAAGGGATTATCAGAACCATTGTACCACTTGCAACTATTGTAACTCATTTGATCATGTCATCGAAGATTGTACAGTATCTTTGGCCAAAATCCAAGAGAGGTGAGGAGGAAACCAACGAGTACAATTAATATCAGCAAAACCTCACGGTGAATACCCCAGAGTCTCTGTTATTACTAGAGGAGGCGTTGTTACAGGAGAAGACAAAGTGACTCCAGGAAAGACTGCAGATGGATCAAGGATTAGAAGCACTGCAGAGAAGGCACAATTGTTTGATCCAAGGAGAGAGAGGCATAATTTTGGGGAATCAAGGAAATAATTTGTAGAAGGACAAGCTTCTTCATCTAAGGCACAACTAGAAGTAAGGGAATGTGGAATGCCTCTAGCATTTCATCAGTCTACTAGGAAAGGAAAAGAGGTAAGCAAGATTATGGATTTCTTATGTACTTGCATTAATTTGATTAAGGATGAAAGATATGTACAAGAGCTACAATACTTGATAAGAGAATATGAGATAGGAAGAGTAGATCCTCTGTTGAATAAAGTAGTACATCAAGTATCTAGAAAGAGAAGGACAAACAAGGAATTACACCTTAGTGCTCAAATTGGAGACTATGATGTGGACTATGTGATCCTCGACTTAGGATTAGAAGTCAATGTTATGAAGAAGTAGACTTGGGCACTGATGGGAAAACCTACATTGATATATTCTCCTATCAGGCTCATGATGGCTAATCAATATGCGATGAGCCCCTTTGGAAAACTGGAGCATGTTCCTATAGACATTGATGGGATATTTACATTTTCATATTTCAAATTGATTGAAATTGTTGATGATAACTATCCCTACACTGCACTGCTAGGAATTTATTGGGATTTCGACAATTCGACTGTTTTTGACCTAAAAAATAGAAGAATGACCTTTGAGGGTAATGGCCTTAAATTCATCGCATTTATGGACCCGGATGAAGGTCGTAGATACACAGAACCTATCAGGGAAGAAGACCACACATACGAGTTAGAGAACATATACAAGCCGACAACAAGACAACAAGATTACATTAATCCTACAACAAACATAAATCTCAGCTGGCGAAGTGAAAGTGCATGTTCATCAGATTCAGAAGAGGCATTAGAAAACTGGCAGAACAGGATGTATGAATTCTCCACACGGCGATGTGCCAGGATGACCAAAGAATTTTGTTGGATCGACACAGAAGTAAGTAATCTTCCAACATTTTATGGTTTGAATCACTTAGAGACATTTCTAGCAGAATTTGAGAACATGGTACTAGTACAACAAAGGATGTTGGCACTGGATGAAGCATTGAAAGCCACACCAGCTAGATGGTGGGGAGCACATAAGAGGAACATCATGGAGTGGAAACATTGTCGCACCCTATTGACAATGCGCTTTTCAGACCAAGCAGAAGGATGTGAAGTTTGATACATAGGCCATAGTTGTCCAAAGGACCACATGCGAAGTTGTGAGGAGTCCTGGATCAACAATCCTAAAGAAAAATGGGTGCATAAGTTCATTAACACCTTGGATACTACACCTATCAACTGGTATCTTCAAGAAGAACTGTGCCTCATCACTACAGACTGGTATGAAATGAATCAAATATTTATAGCTATGTTTTTATTTGAAAGTCGGTACCCTACAGTAGATCGGGCTTTACAAACTATGAGAAAAAAAGGTCTTTGAGGAGGCACCTAAGCTCCATTTTACCCAAGAAAGAGATGAATGGGTTGTGCCTCTTCAACAATTACATGATTGCTACAATATTAATGCTGATGAGGATGATGAGCCTAGAGATGTAAACATTGTAGAAACTGAAGGTCACAGAGACATATAAGGACTGGGGATTGAACTACCTTTTGTTGGACAACCCATTAAAATTAAGAAATTTAATATTGGAATAGAGAAAACACCTAAATTAGCAAATGTGGGCGAATATTGGAATGATTATACTATCAGAAAGATCACAAAACTATTGCATGAATATCAAGATTTGATTCCAAGTAAGGTCACAAAAATTAAGGGCATTAAAGGGCCCATGGGAGAAATGAAGATCCCCTTGAGACCAGATGAAAGACTTATAAAACAAAGACCTTACAGACTGGATCCCAAATACAAGCATAAATTTAGGATTGAATTGGATAGAATGATGGAAGCAGGAATCATAGAACCTGTTGAAGAATATGAATGGATTAGCCCTATGGTGGTCCAGGATAAGAAGTCATGATAAATTGGAATTTGTGTATATTTAAGGAAATGAATGATGCATGCCTACATGACCCCTTCCCTACACCATTTTCTGATGAAGTTCTAGATAATGTAGGAGGACAGGAGGTCTACTCATTCACATATGAATTCTCAGGTTATCATTAGATCAGAACGGCTAAGGAATATCAACATAATACCACATTTGCGACAGAATGGGGTTCTTTTCAGTACATTGTGATGCCCTTTGGATTGAATAATGCACCAACCATCTTTTCCAGGGTGGTGGTCTAATCATTTAAGGACTTCTTACACAAGTTCCTAAAAGCCTATTTTTATGATTGGGATGTCTTTAGCCTACTGAAAGACCCTATTGAATGTTTAAGATTGATGTTAGATAAGTGCAGGTAATGTGAGATTTCCCTGAATTTAAAAAAATGTATTTTCTTTCCACCCTTTGGAGTGCTGCTAGGACACATTGTGTGTAAGCAGGGATTGTTGGTGGATCCTTCCAAGATCGCCATCATTGTTGATCTACCTACTCCCACTTCAGTTAGACAGTTGCGCATTGAATTAGGGAACACATGATACTATAGGAAGTTTATCAAGGGTTATTCACAAATAACAACACCTATGGAGAAGCTATTAAAGAAAGACAATAAGTTCTAATGTACATAATAATTCCAGCAGAGCTTTGACACACTAAAACAAAAAATGGTCACTGCGCCAATCTTGGTTTTTCCATATTGGAATAAGGAGTTCAATGTTCATGTCGATGCCTCGACCATTGCATTGGGAGCATTTTTAGCACATCCGGGTGCAGGAGACATTGACCACCCTATAGCCTTTGCAAGCAGGAAGATTTCTACAGCTGAAAGGAACTATATTACAATTGAAAGAGAAGGCTTGGCTATGGTATATGCACTGCATAAATTTAGACACTATTTGCTGGGAGGACATTTTAATATGTTCACTGATCACTTTGCATTGAAATACTTAGTCAACAAGCCAGTGTTGGGGAGAAGAATATGTAGATGGCTACTGCTATTCCAGGAATATGACTTTGATATTGTGGTTAAGCCAGGAAGAATGAATAAAGAACCTTACCACTTATCCAGGTTGGAACATGTAGAGGAACCTACTAATATGGAGGATACACTTCTAGATGCACAGTTGCTAGCCATCAGAAAAGTCGATGATCACTTCACCGAGATAGTTTAGTTCCTGTCCCCAAGAATGGTACCTTACGAGTACACAATTATTCAGAAGAAACAACTGGTAGTCTACACATACGACTTTCAACTTATAGTTCGACAATTGTATAAGATGGGACTAGATGAGATCTTGAGGAGATGTGTTATGGAGGTAGAAAGACCATTGATTCTGGCATAAGTGCATGAAGGCATCGCAGGAGGACACTATGCATGGAAAGCAACAACACAAAAGGTTCTCAAAGCTGGCATACTTTACACAAGGATGCTAAGGAATACTACAGAGCCTATGATGTATGTCAAAGAGTAGGAAATGCTTCTAGAAGGGATGAGATGCCTTTGGCACCACAATTAACATTACAAGTATTCAAGAAGTGGGCTATTGACTTTGTGGGACCTACTAACCCACCAGGAAGACACAGATGAGCTAGATACATTATAACTGCGATAGAGTATTTGACCATATGGGCAGAAGAAAGAGCAGTTAAAGACTGTAGTGCAGCTAAAGATGCTCAGTTCATCTTTGAGGATATTATAACTAGGTTTGGATGCCCAAATATCCTTATGAGTGATCAAGGCATACACTTCATCAACAAAACTATTGAAGCCTTACTTAGGAATTTGGAGTTCATCATCAGAAGAGCACTCCATACCACCCGCATGTGAATGGTATAGTCGAAACTTTCAATAAGATCTTGGAGACCGCACTGACCAAGATTTTCAATGTTAACCTAGATGATTGGGATTTAAGAATTCCAGCAGTATTGTGGGCTTATCGAACTACTTGCAAGAATTTGACAACTCATACCCCATTTAAGTTGGTATATTGCTTGGAATTAGTGGTACCTATGGAATACTTGGTTCCTAGTTTAAGAATTGCAACATTTACAGGTATGGATGGCATATGAACTGTTCAATATAGGCTTGCGCAGTTACTGGAACTAGAGGAAGACAGGTTCATTGCAAGATCTCATCAGCAGGTACAGAAAGAAAGGGAAAAGGATTATCATGACAGACACATCAAGAGGAAGGCATTCAAGGAAGGAGATTTGGTATTGTTATATAACAACAAGTTCATGAAGCATCTAGGGAAGTTCATGACACATTGGCCAGGGCCATTTGAGGTTTCCTATGTTACATAAGGAGGAGTTGCACAGTTGAAGACCCTTAATGGATAATGGAAAAAAGGTTTGGTAAATGGGAGCCAGTTGAAATTTTATTATGACAACTAGTTGCCTCGCAACTCTCAGTAAAAGCATAAGGAATAAGGGTCTAGGTACCAGGTGCAGTTGAAACTGGGTACCAGAAACAGAAAATACAGTCCACACACAATAGGAAGGGACAGAGCATAAAGCACAGGTTGCTTCACGGAGTCTGGAGTCGAAGTAAAACAGAAGGTTCAATCTTGAAATGACTTGGGATGAGTCACATGTGAGTGTTGGGGGCCTGTTGGCCCTTGGTTATAGAAGGAAGTGAAGATTGAGGAAGAAAGGAGAAGTACGAACCAAGCGGAAGGAACATAAACCGAGGAGGGGTCAAAGTTGTTAAATAAGTAGAAACGAAGGAGCAAAGTAAAGGAAAAGATATCCGTTGGAAGAGAATATCGAGGAAGACAAAACAACAAAGAAAAGGAATTGTGGACAACTCAGCAAGCGAAAAAAGATATCAATGAGTGCTTTGGAGCACCACGTGAAAAAGGAGGAAGGATAGGCTAGTGAAGCCCTGAAAGAATGGGTCAAGTTTACCTAGGGTTTTGACACCTAGACTTTGCTATGTAATGTATAAATAAAGTTCTAGAAGACCAGGGAGGGTTCGTAATAGGATGGTTCATTGATACTTTGGTTGTTGTTTTTCATTGTTGAGTATTGTTGTAGATAACAATATTGAGACCGTATTGTAAGATATTTAGCTGGGTATGAAGATTGACCCTGCAGCTGGGTGCACAGGGAGGGGAGAGAGGAAGAATAAGAGAGAGAGATCTGCAAGATAAGTGCACAGATAGAACTGTATTTTTTCATTTAATATATCAAGAAATAAAGTTCTATGGACATAGCCCTAGGGAGAGGGTGAACCATGTATATCTTGTTGTTATTTGTGATTGATGTTGTGTTATTTTCCATATGATATGTTGTTATTTCATTATTGTGTTAGATCAGAGGTATAACTTGCAAAGTAGGCTTAAGAGAGATAATGAATAACTAGGTTTTTGTGTGGTGTTTTCCTGGATCCACTTTTCATTTCCTCTGGTTGTAGACACGTGTGTCCTACAACCCCATATTGATACTTCAGGTGAGACTACATCTACTTCACGGGTGTTGCCGAAAGGGCCAGTAGTTAGGGATTGTTGGTGCGCTGTAAGAGTTGAACCCTGGGTCTGCCCTTGTGCCAACAAAATCCCCGACCAAAAAAGTGATATCTGGGCTTGATAAATTGATAGTGACAACTAAACTCTGGACCAAGTGAAAATGAGACACGTCATCCTCTTATTAACAGAAAATAAAAATAGCAAAAAAAGAGAAAATCCTACCTACTAGACTCACTCCCCGTGACATGAGTGCGATGAAAATTCACTTATTAAGAAGAAAAGTAGGGATTTAGGTGTGTGCGATTCACCCATCCTGGATGAATAATACCATCGAGTTGTGCAATCCTGAAGTCTCTGAAGTCACTTATTTCCACAATCATAAAGGGTCCAAGCCAGTGCATTTGTAGTTTCTCAGGATGCTTTTGGTACTTACTGTCGTATAACATGATTACCTTGTGAAAAATTATTGGTCTTAATGTGTCTTTCATGCCAAGCCTTCTATTTGGCCCTTTCCATAGTTTGATGAAAATATGCTAAGAAGTGGGCTTCCTGGCATTCCATCAATTCCACAACCCTTTTTGCAAATGATTCATCGTTTGTCATCTGTTTCACTTGCACAATGTACAAAATTGGAGTGATGAACTCAGTGGGAACAACTACTTCTCTTCCATAAACTAGTTGTAATGGAGTATACTTATGCAGTCTCTTTGTATTAGTTGTGTAAGCCCATAATATAGTTGGAACTCACTCATCCCAATCAACCCTACTTTTGCAACATACTTTAGTCAAGAACACAGGTAGCCTTAGTGTTGTATATTGATTCCACATCCTCAATCTAGTGTTGTGTCCTCTCTACCAACTGCTAGTTGTTGGTGATATTGATATTGACACTCTTCCTTGCAAAGTATTGCTGAATTCATCTTCTTCTTCACTCTTATCTTCTCTTCTTCTTTCTTCTAGTCTTATCTCCACACTATCTATTGTTCTTTTTTCTTGGTTACAAATTTTCAAAGGGGGTGATTCAAAGAGGGGGTTCCTCCATCTTCTCTCATCATCTCTAGTGAGGGATCCTAGAGAGATTCCTACCTATAGTTGTGCAAGATCATTCACTATAGATAAAAGATCTTCCCCTTCTCGGAGGGGTTCTTCGACATCTTCTCCTACATAAATGCCTCTACTTTTCACCTTGTATTCCTTTGATGTTGTATCTTCTCTCAATATCCAAGGGGATCTAACTTTGTCTTCTCTAAACATACTACCAATACTTCTATTATCCTCACTTGATACCCTACTTTTAATGTTGCATCTCTTCAATGACCTATCTCGTTATGTTCTCCTCTTTGGCACAACACTCTCTCTCGCATATCCTCCTGGTGAAATCTCCTTCCTCTTCATTCTAGGTTTGAACCCTCATCTTTCCCCCCTTGCTTTCTTCTTTCCTCTCCTCTATTAGGATTTCCTCCTTAGCTCGACTCTTATTGCATATCTCTTGGATTTTTCTCTCCTCTACTCTTTTGGGTCCATTCTCTTCTCTCCTCATCTTAACATATTTTGGATCCTCTCGATTGAATCCATCTTCTCTCCCCCCCCCCCTTCTTTTCATAGACCAATAATTATATCTAAAGCCTCTTCCCCTTCTCATAGGGGTTCTTTTCTATCTTCTCCTACATCAAAACCTCTACTATGTGCCTCATCTTTCTCTGAATTTTTGAAAACTCTCAAAATATAAGGGATCTGGCTTCATCTTCTCTGACCCTACTACCACTACTCCTAGTATACTCACTTGATTCCGTACTCCTAACGTCGCGTCTCTTTGACGAACTATCTCCTTTTTTTCTCCTCTCTGGCACAACACTCTCTCATGTACATCCTTCTGGTGCGGTCTCCTTCCTCTTCATTTTGGGTCTGACCCCTCATATTTCCCCCATGGTTGTATTCTTTCCTCTCCTCTATTCGTCTTTCCTATTTAGATAGAATCTTATTTTGTATCTCTCAAATATTTCTCTCCTCTACTCTTCTGGTTCCATTCTCTTCTCATCTCATCTTAACATCTCATGGATCTTATCGACTGTATCCATTTTCTCTCTCTCTTCCCCCCCCTTGTTTTCATTCCCCCCCACTCAACACGAGGGGATATACTCAACCATCGTATCAGACTCCATGCACATCAATCCCTTTTTTACGAACAACATTTTGATCCATAGAAGAATTTCTTCCAATAGCCTCTTCCACGGGCCTTCAACAAACTTTTTTTCAACCTCACCGAAAGAGTAAATATAGTTGATGGTGAACTCAACAATGTATCCTTCCTTCACTCGGTTGAGCCAAAAATTGAATGCTCTATTCCACTTATTATACACAACTTTCAGTCTATTGAATGCATTCTGGTCCCAAACCAGTGGTTCTTGGACTCTTAGAGCCGTTTTAATGGTTTTATGCCTCTTTAGCTATTCACACAACAAACAAGGAAATTCAACAAAGAAAATCTCATGGAAATCTATGTAGATATACCTTTATTTCCAATGTTCGATGTTGGCTATCAAATCGTTGGTATCTTGTTGTAAAAACTTATCTTCTTTCGTAGATAACTAGTCTTGTATTTCCTCCTAATATGGATTCCACCTCATTATTTCCTTTCATTATGCAATACAAAGCCTTCAGGTCCTAGCAATAGAACCATTTTTTGGCTCACTATTGCACGTCCATATTAACACTGGGGGTTTGATGACCCGGGTTTAGTCAAAGGTTGACCAATAAAACCCCGATGCATCGACATATCAATATTCAGTCGAGGACTGAAGAAGATATCACTCGATATGACATGAGAATCACAGAGACCATTTGGTCTTGTGTCGGATATGAAGGGATAATGCACACAAGGAAACCACTTGGTCATTCATTCATTCATTCAGTCAGTCATAATCTATTGACATGGTAACAAAAAAAAATCATTAACATGGGCATCCATTTAATTCAGAAAACACATCAATTAATAGGGAGATATGTGGCTTTGTATTATATTCCTTAATCTTCACAATGCATAAAAAAATAGACCCAGGTCATGCAAAACTACACTTTTCACTTGGATTCATTCTAAAAACATTGCATTACACTACACCATGCACTCTCTACTCGTCCTCTACACTAAATTGAATCCATTATAGACTCTTTTTAGGACTTATACAAGACTCATACAAAACTCATACATACTTCTGTACAAAAGATAGATTGTTCTTCTCTCCTTTTCCACTCGACTTTGTCTACTCCTCTTTTTCTCTAGTGCCCTGTCACTTTATTCTCTACTCCACTCTCTTCAATGATTTCCATTTTTGCATGATTATTATGTCCACATGTAGCCCACATATCCTCTTGGAGCATGGAATTCCTAACTAACTTTCCAACTCATCCATAATCATTCCCACGATATCTCAGGTTGTCTTTGTTCATCATTCAAGAATATTCCTAAAGATATTCTCCAATATGATCTGCATGCAATGTCTTCTAGATCCTTATGCACATAGTACACAACTTGGTTGATGTGCATACCTTATTCCTTTGGTCATCACAATTGTTGATTTTCCTTGTGTTGTGTAGTGTTGATATGTGTGCATAATGTCGATTTGTGTGTGCATGCAACTAACCCAAAACCTTGGGTGCTAACAAATATACATATTTTTTTATTATACCATTAGGTGTTTAATGAAAGTGAAATCTCAAAATATTTATTAATTTTACTGTCCAATGTAATGTAGGTCTTATATGAGTTGTTAATGTTGAAAAAATAATATCACTTATAAATGCTAATTTGAATGCAAAATGTGATCTCAAGAGCACACAAACATCAATATAAAAATTCATTACACACACACAAAAATCAATTTGAAATACCATTGAGAAACATTTTTTTAAGAATATTTGGATAGCATACCACTTACAATATATCTTGGTAACATATCACTTAAAATGTTGTAGTATTAGTGAGCTATCTCCATCCATTTTCCATCATCCTCACAATGCCATTCTACATTTGAAATACTATTGAGAATAATTTTTTTAAGAATATTTGGATAGCATATCACTTAAAATATATCTTGGTAACATATCACTTAAAATGTTGTAGTATTAGTGAGCTATCTCCATCCATTTTCCGTCATCCTCACAATGCCATTCTACTCTTTGTTTTTCTTCTCCATCCTATTACATTATTTATTTCCTTGTATTATTGGCATTGTTATTTTATTAATAAGTGAAACACCCTCACTTGTCCTTCCAGCGAAACACTTGCATATTGTTGCCACTTTCATTTATAAAAAATGCATGTGTTTTTCACATTAGAGGTGCAAAAATTATCTACCATTTATCGTCTCTTGTTACCAAAATGAAGAAATAGAAAGAATTAAATGCATATTTCTTTGACCCATCTTTACCACCTTATGCACACAACTACCACTCATGCATCTCCTATCCACTCAACATACCCATATCAAGGTAATTCTATTGTTTTTATTTGGAACTCAAGATTAATGTTTGCAAGGATCCTTAACACCCTATCCACACAACTACTACTCATGCATCTCATGTCCACTCAACATACCCATATTATGGTAATTATGCTATTTTTATTTGGAACTCAAGGTTATTGTTTGCAAAGACAAAACACATGTAATGACAAATAACCAACTCATTGAACAAATCTCAAAATTGGTATAAATATTTATAAGCTAAAAGTTCCAAAGGGTTAATTCTTGTTATTTGGAACTCAAGGTTATTGTTTGCAAAGACCAATCACATGTAATGACAACTAACCAACTCATTGAACAAATCTCAAAATTGATATAAATATTTATAACCTAAAAGTTCCAAAGTGTTAATTTGATTAGCAAGTGCTTTTGTGCAAAATTTCATCTTGATATAAGGTTCAAATCTTGTTGGCCCTCGACCAAGTTTTGAGGAAACATTGGTCAAGTTTGACCATCTTTTTGGACTTCGACAGGTTGGTCAAAGATGGAGCGCCCATGCAGAGATGACATCGTGGGATCTCACTTGATTTGTGGACCCAACAAGGGGTTCATTAGGATTTATGGGATGTCAACCCATGGGTTTACCCATGACTAGGCCTTTTTGTAAGCAATTGAAAAAGTATAAATAAGAAATAATGTAATGTAGGAAGGAGTCGATATCTTGCAAGGATAAGTGCAAGTAATTTTGAGTTTCTTAGTGCAACAAAATGTGTATGTAAGGCTCTGTACTTAGTAGAGGAGTTAGCTCTGTGCCTTGACCAATTTTGAGAAGGTGGATCTGGTTCTTAGTGCGCAGATCACCTTTCCAGTGCGAAGCTTGGCTCTGTGTCTTAGTGCACATGAGCAGATGAATGCAAGATATTGAAGCCTAATAAAGAAGAAGAAGCAGTTGGTGGACGTAGCCCCACATTGGGGTGAACCACGTATATCATGTGTTGATGGTTTTATTTGTGTTATGATGTTTATGTTGTGGATCTTCTTAGTGCAGCGATTGTTATGTATAATAGATAGATCTATGAATGTTTAGTGATTTATTTATGTTGAATGTGCTAGATATAACTTATGATGCTAAGTGTGATGTGTATTCTGTCATTGTTACTGCGTCGATCTATACTTAGGGTTGATCTGCAATGTGAATAATACTAATGGATTGATGCATGTTGTTCCTAAGTACTTTGTGAAGCATTATAATCACATATATGCGTCCCATATTGGTTACAGAAACCTGAGTCCTATAACCCCCCCCCCCCTTGCCTCTACCTCAAGTGATACTTCGCCTACTTCACAGGTGTTTCCGAAAGGGCTGGTAGTTAGGGTTTTGTTGGTGCATTGTCGAAGCATTGAACCCTAGGTTTTCCCCTATTCCAACAAATGGTTCTATTGCCGGGACCTGAAATTGTGATTTCTGGGAATTGAAGTAAAGAAAAGAGAAGCTCTGTGCGTATATATGTTGCTATAGTGCGCAATACTCTACTTGTTTTGCGAAGATCTTTGCTAAGAAATAAACCCAATATGAAGAAAAGAGGTAAGATTTTGAAATAGGTAAAGCTTTGTTCTTTGATAAGAATAATATAAGTGAAATTTTTTTGTTCAAATGAATGAATTTAAGTATGTTTAATAGGTTTTGTCTTGGTCTGAAAGCTAGGGCGTAGTTGGAAGAAAGAGTTGATCTAAGTAAAGATAATAGAAATGAAGAAAGATATGTTATTCCTATGAATAGAAAGAATTTTTGGACTAATAAGTGGATGCAGGAACCCAAAAAGAATTTTTGCAGTTTGCAGGTCCAACACTGTGATCATAGTGCATAGTATGGAAGAGGATGGGGAACATACAAGAGAAAGAGAGGATTGAAATTATGTTGTAACTGCAGAAGATCAAGACATCTTGCTAAGGAATGCCCCGGTATAGGTCCTATTTGTCTTTGTTGTAAAATTGTTAGTCATGAGGTTGAGGATTGTCCAAATATGATTGCTAAAGTTGAAAGGATGAATATGAAACAAGAAAACTATCAAGATACTAAGAGCATAGTAGAAAATCAGAAAGAGAAAGAATCAGAGAAAGTTCAGACTACATTAAAATATTTGAAAGAAATGATGAATGATCACAAAAATGTCAGTTTATTAGAGATCTTGGAAGTAAAACAATGCATAAATACAAGAATATGAGACTTCGACATAGACTGTGTCCTGGATGAGGAGACACAAGTGAATATTATGACATAAGACACTTGGGAAATTTTGGGAAAACCTACTGTGATACCTTCATTGGGAAGGATAGGCTTGTTTAAAGGAAAAATGACAACCCTATGAGGAAGAGTTACTAATGTACCTATTATTATCCATGGAACATCGAAAAAAGAGGAATTTGAAGTCATTAAGCTTGTTGAGAACAACACCCCGTTCCCTCTTTTGTTACGAAAGACTTGGATTGAGAAATATCATATCAAAAGGAAAGAAGAGGAAGAAGCTAAATAAAAGAAAAAATAAGAACTAAGGGATTTCATAGCTAGAAAAATAGATCGACTGATAGAAGAACGATAAGTTAAGTCGAAGCAACAAAACACAAGAGAATTAGATTTCGAGGTTGAAAGAACGCAAGAAGGTTTGAAATACCTATCCATGCAAGAAAGGAGTACATCCACCCAGGAAATAACAAGAGAAGAGAAATTAACTTCGAACCCTTTGAGAGAGCATCAACAACACAAAGTCACTACGCTAGAAGAAGATAATAATAAGAATGGAAAGAAGATTCCATAAACAATTAGAGAGACTTGAATCACAGGAAAGAAGGCAAGGAAGTTCATTAAGAAGAAGGCTAATTTGGAAAAACTACAGGAAGATAACAGATGGAAGAATTCATAGATTAGAACTTCGCAGGAGGAAGGTTTGCAGGATTTGAACCTCGCTGGAACAACAGAACCGCACAAAATGGGACTTCTCCATGGCAAAGCTATATGACCGTTGGAGGCACCTTGACCGTTAGAACGATGCTCCAGAATGGCTAGGAAATGCATTTATGGGAAGACAGATCACTGTTGGACGTTGATACTGCGCCATAACAGATATATTCACATTGATGGAAGAAGCCTTGCCCATTGGAGGAATTTGTTACGAAACTTGCTTATTTAACCCATCGGACGTTGTGCCGAGACCACTTTTTACCAGCTATCAGAGATTTGATTGTGTGTCAAGTTATCAGAAATGAGAAATCGATCTCCGCCTTCCTACCCCACTATCCGTTCACCTACCCTGACCTATTTGTTAACGGTGAGAATGTCGGTCGAGCGCATTGAGTTAGAAAAATCCGTCGAGGAGGTTCTTAAGAAATTTATGTTTGATAAAGCTATGTCTGAAGGAGTACATGCATTGTTGACCAGGGGAATCCATGCTTCCCCTTCAACTGGACGACGTTCGAAACATGTCAACCCTGCGACCGAGAAGAGAAGTAAGCATCACGATGATCTGGCTAATGCAAAGCAGATCCCGTCAATATTACCTGATTATATCTTGCCTTTGGCTGGCACGGTTAACTGCGATAGCATCCTACGAGAATTTGAGTACACTTTGATCACCACGTACATTCCGAAGGGAATAAGCGTAGTTGGAACCTAGTTAGAATAGATCCTAGCACTGAAGAATAATGATTTCAACCTTGGAGACAGAAAGAACCATGCCATGCTCGTGCCCCATAGATATTTGATGAAGACCATAGGGAAGAAGTCCCACATCGTCGCCCAGTCATGGATAAAGGAGCTGGCACTATCCACTATATTTAATTTAATGAATATTCCCCTTTTTGGCTGACATCGGGAGGTTAAAGATTGCGTTAAACTCCTCTTGTCATGCTACCATGGTGGATACTTGTGGCTTGACAGGCGGATTACTATGGATTCGACGCTGATCTACTTGATAACAGGATTGATCATGTAGGGACCCGACCCTCAGTAGTTCTACCCAGGGAAGACCTCAGATCTCTCCCTGACACTACACATCAAGGAGGCATATGACAAAGTTAATAAGGGAAAGCGAGGCTACAAGGTAGCCTCTATCCAGGATGGTGCAATGCACCTCGCTTGCCAACTCATAGCTGGAAAGCTTGTAAGAAAGAATCACTCCACGCAGGTCATCGGGTTCGTGGTGGACCTCACAGAAAAATGCGTGGAGGGGATGTAGATGAACTGGGCGAGTTACCTCGTCAACGTGCTTGAGAAATACTGTCGCGAAGCGCATGATTAGGGATACAAATTCCACTTCAACTGGCTACTTGTGTTGATTGCATTTGTTTCCTGGAAAATGTCGGAAGGAGCCACCTTCCTGGAGATTGAACCTTCAGAGTCGTTGGCCACGAGGTTCTCAACCTTATGGTATACGAATGACATGTCAAAGAAATGGCAGTCGAGCACGGTGTTCCATGCCTACTATCAACAACTGAAGTTTTCCATTGAGTTGTTCCTGCGCATGACACCACACACCTTGCACCAATACATACCACTAGCTAAGTTTCGTGCAGATCCACATTTTATTTATATCACTATGTGCATAGATGAGAGCAAAAAACAATTACAGTCCTATTACAAGCTGACCAACAAAGACATGGAACAGATCACAAAAGAATGGCTAGAGGAGTTCCTTATACCAGTTGATGATGCAAAAATATCTGACCTTGACATCATAGCAAGCCCCTTGGACACCCCATTTGAGCATGCATGGCAATCCAACACGAAGAAGAAGAATAAGAAGAAAAAGGAGGAAGTTCAAAATATAGAGACTGATGAGGAGGACAACGCCTCAGAAGCAAGTGGACCTGGCTCGCCCGCAGGAGGAGGAGGAGACAAAGTAAATCAAGAAGTAGGATGGGAAGAAAGAGAAAATCAAGGAGAAGGCGAAGCTACACCGTCGAAGGATCCCTATAACGAGACATAAGCACCGAAGAAGAGGAAGGTTTCTCCACAAAAACCTTCAACAAGAAAGAAAACCTGCGCCAGTAATCCCTAGCTAGAGGCTACACTCATAGAGGATGATATCGGTCTAGTCCGCGGAGCGATGGAGGACGCATCTGTAGATCTCTTGCAGAGATACAGAGAAAAGATGTAATATCTATATGTAAAGGTTGAGAAGGTGCTGAAGGAGATACAATGAGCTATTCAAGTTATCTGCACAGTACCTACTGCGCCTTCCTCGTTGGAGATTACATAATTAGGGGATCAACCTGCCCAATTGAGAATATTAGCAAATGCAACAGAGGCTCGGCTTCAAAACGTTCAAGAAGAAAAGGAAAAGGCTATAGAAGCCCTGAAGCAAGAGAAAGAGGAATTCTTAGAGCAACTACGAGTTGCGCGGTACTGTGTACTCTCTTATGAAAATGACAAGGATGAGTTCCAGGCAATGCTCGAGGGGGACAAAGAAAATATACAGAGAGAAAAGGACCAACTTCTTATAGATCAGACTGTGGTCAAAGAAGCGGTGAGTAAGGCACTTCTCTCTATGTCGGTCTTGGAACAGAAAGAACGTGAGTCAGTTGAGGTTCATCTCGCTGAGGCCATCCAACAGCTTCAAGCAAGGATAATGGAGTTGGAGATCCAAGTAGTACCGAGCACCCTGCAAGAAGTGCACGACCAAAGGGAGGAAGCCGCTAAGAGCGCAGTAGGAAGGATCAAAGCCCTCGCCTCAGAATGCAAACAACTAAGCGACATAAGTGCGTAGACTTATGAACGCCTCATAGAAGACCCAGAGTTGAGGAAACTTGAAGCACAACTACAGGAGGTGCAACAACAGGCATTTTCAGTACAAGCGCAGATGAAGTTACTTACTACAGTCGAGAGAATGAAGAGATCACAGGAACAACGCGCGGTCCAACAATAGATTACTACCATCCAGGGCAGAGTAATGGAAGTCACACAGAGGCTACAACCGGTGCAGGATGAATCCTGCGTGGTGTTTGAAGAAATCAAAGGACAAGGTTCACAACTAGACCAAGTGGTTGCGACAGTGGAACAATGCCTGGAAGGGCCTGTTATAGAGAAAATGATCCAGGAGTTCACTAAGCAGGAAGCTCAAGTGAAGAAACAAGTCGAGGCAGCTAGAGCTAAGATCGAGGCCTTCAAAGCAGTGTTACCCAGATCTGAGTAACTCGGGACGAGTCACATGTGAGTGTTAGGGACCTGTTGGCCCTCGACAAAGTTTTGAGGAAACATTGGTCAGGTTTGGCCACCTTTATGGACTTCAACATGCTGGTCAAAGATGGAGCGCCCAGGTGGAGCAGAGATCGTGGGATCTCACTTGATTTGTGGACCCAACAAGGGGTTCATTAGGGTTTTTGAATTAGGTATTATGGGATGTCGGCCCATGGGTTTACCCATGACTAGGCCTTTTTGTAAGCAATTGAAAAAGTATAAATAAGAAAGAATGTAATGTAGGAAGGATTCGATAGCTTGCAAGGCTAAGTGAAAGTAGTTTTGAGTTGCTTAGTGCAACAGACTGTGTATGTAAGGCTATGCTTAGTAGAGGAGTTGCATTTGTGCCTTGACCGATTTTGGGAAGGTGGATCTGGTGCTTAGTGTGCAGATCACATGTACGGTGCGAAGCTTGGCTCTGTGTCTTAGTGCACAGGAGTAGATGAATGTAAGAGATTGAATCCTAATAAAGAAGAAGAAGAAGTTGGTAGACGTAGCCCCACATTAGGGTGAACCACGTATATCATGTGTTGATGGTTTTCTTTGTGTTATGATGTTTATGTTGTGCATATGCTTAGTGCATTGATTGTTATGTATAATAGATAGATCTATGAATGTTTAGTGCTTTATTTATGTTGAATGTGCTAGATATAACTTATGATGCTAAGTGTGATGTGTATGTTGTCATTGTTATTGCGTCGATCTGTACTTAGGGTTGATTTGCGATGTGAATAATACTAATGGGTTGATGCATGTTGTTCCTAATTACTTTGTGAAGCATTATAATCACAAATCTGTGTCCCATCTTGGTTACAAACACCTGAGTCCTATAAGCCCCCCTGCCTCTACCTCGGGTGAGACAGGGTTTTGTTGGTGCGTTGTTGAAGCGTTGAACCCTAGGTATGCCCCTGTGCCAACAAATCTCATTAAGTCTCTTGGGATTACCAGGGAAGAGAGGGGAATCCACAAGGAGATTAACAAGGTTGGGAAAGTGAACAACTATCTTTATCCGAAAAAAAATCCTTAACTAAACCATGAAATTTGAGTCTTCCACAAGATACCCACAATTATTAATTTTGTCTGATAATTTGTATAATACACTCACTATGGCTTATAAATGTTTAGGAAGAGCACATATCAAAGAAAACTTGATCCCTAAATTGATATGATTCTCCACATCCATGTGAGTGGTGTTGTTATGCAATTTAGGGTTGGAATCTTGTAATCAATAAGCTAAATATATATTTATTGAAGGCAAATGTGTAGATCTAGGTGTTGTCATTCTTTCTATATTCTATTAAATTATGAATTTTAGTGTTCCAATGCACAAAACTGTAATAAGCACGTACCTCATAGAACACTTTAAAATAAGTTTTTTTAAATATAAAACATTTTAAGTTGATTTTAAGCATTTATGCTAATTGAAATTTTATATTTTTATGAAATTTGTAATTTTTAATGATCAATCAAAAGTGTTTACATATAAAAAAAAAAACACATTTAAAAATATTTTTATAAATATATATGAAACAAATTTAATTCTCTACATACATCAACTAAAATGAAATTAACATAATGTCAAATTCGATTCACAACTTATCAAATAAACCCCTTTAAACAACTACATTTTCATACTTATTAATTTAAAATCTTCAATAATTATTTTACTAAGCATATTGTTAAGGTAATAACAACTTTTTATTATCGACCCCTTTTCCCATCACACAATGTAATGAGCTCTTCTTCTTCACTTCATGATTAATAATCAATTCTTTTAACCTATATTTAACTTTGTGTTGATTATGGAATTGAGTGTTTTGCGATTTAAATTTAAAAGAGATTGATAAGTTAATAGGCCATGGATAATGGATATCTAAGAAATACAAAGTTATTTTTTCAAGAGTAATTCAAAATTAATTTAATTGTTATAAAAGAATAATTACTTTGGTGAAATAAGAATAGTCTTATAGTTTTATTAAAAACAACTACATTTTCACACTTACTAATTTAAAATCTTCAATAATTATTCTATTAAAAATATTATTAAGGTAAGAACAACTTTTTATTATCTACCCCTTTTCCCATCACACAATGTAATGAAGTCTTCTTCACTTCATGATTAATAATCAATTCTTTTAACCTATATTTAACTTTGTGTTATTATGGAAATCAATTCTTTTAACCTATATTTAACTTTGTGTTATTATGGAAATGAGTGTTTTGTGATTTAAATTTAAAAGAGAAGTTTATAAGTTAATAGGCCATTGATAATGAATATTTAACAAATACAAAGTTATCTTTTCACTGATAATTCAAAATTAATTTAGTTGTTATAAAAGAATAATTAGTTTGAAAAAGAAAAGTAGTGTTATATCTATAATTAATTAATAATCAATTCAGCTCTCATTACTATTCAATCAAATCAAATAATTACATGTTATAAATTATGTAAATCTCATGTCCTATAAAAAGTTTGCAAAAAGTAAGGATAATGATTTTGTATCAACATTATTACATAATTAGCTCTTCCTCTTAAATTTGACAATTCTAATATTTTTTTAAAACAAAATCTTATCCCTATCTTATCCCTTGAGTTTCAATATCATTACATAGTGTAAAAGTGAATTGAGGTGTATATCTTTGCAACTAAGGGGAAGAAACCAACATTACCAAGAAAATCACACATCAAAATCCTAAGTACTATTTGTGTAGACTTGTAGTTGACTTGTCACATCGAGAAAAAGATAATAATAAAGGGCATTGTCCCCATTGAAGAAAAAACAACAACAATAATAAAGGGCATGGCCTCTCCAAATAGCTTGTGGTAATGATGTGGAGAGTCCATATGCATTTTCGTAGTTGACTTGTCCCCATCGAGAAAAAACAGTAATAAAATGCATTGTGCCATATATCACTTGAGTCTTTGAGATAAATGGATGGGCATATATTACATTATATGGGCAACATTTTTTTAAATAAATGGTTATATTTGTACTATATAACAATAGAATACAAAATGTATAACAATAGAATACAAAAGCATGTTAAAATGAGTTGAGAAGATAGCCCGGGCATGAGCCTGAGGAATAGCCTGGGCCAAGCTCAAGAAAGACGATCCCCATCAAGTTATTTAGAGCAGGTGGGCAGTTGAGCAATATCGGTTAGAAAGGTCTTCGCCGGTTAGTAAGGTTAATAAAGACTAGGTTCATCAAGTCCCACTTCACTAAGTTCATCAAGAAGGGATAAAGAATGGGAACGAGTAATCAAGGACGGGCACTAACGGGCACTAGATGAGGGGCATAAGACTGGCTGTACCGTACCGTGAAACTGGGTGACTGGCTTATTCCTAAGGTAAAATTTTATGTTTTCAAAAGTTCTTTTATAACCTAAGTCATATAACCTAAGTCATATAAGTAAATATGAACAAATTATGAACCTAAGAAAACTTAAAAACAATATAGGTTTAAAGTGGGTTTTATGTTTATTTCTTGTCATCATAGGTTGAGACATTGTAGTGCTCTTTTTCTTGACTATTGTTGTTCATTTTCCTGCATGTACTAGATAGGTGTTATTGAATCTTGTGGTTTTGATTTACCCTATTTTAGTCTAGTTCATTTGGAATCTTTTTTTCTACCTTTGATTTGCACGAGGTTGGGAGGAGATGTTTATGTAATCAAGAGGGGGTTTTAGTTTTATTTCCGATGAAAGGGAGGTACTTACCAACAAAGGGGAGATATGTGGTTTTTGTAGAGGACTAGTTTCCACAATAAATGACTCATTCAGAAAACTCTTGTTGAATAGGCTACTTATCCTAGAATTTCTCATTAGAAATTTCCTTTGTAGGTACCTCTTATAAGGGTGAAATTATGCGCTAAGGACCTTGGTCGATCGAAGGAGAGATCAACTAGTGTTCACTATTTTTCCTTCACACCATCCCACTGAGTGGACTTTATTGGCACTTTCAAGATCAACCATCCTTGTGGAGATTAGGACAATAACCCACAATGTGCCATGTTTCATAGCATGCCCTACATTTGAAGGAGACTTATTAATAGTCCAACTTTTGGGTCCATTTACAGTCTTTATTGACCAAATTTATTTTTGTTGAAAACCATTTTTCAAAATCCATATCAACACAAATACATTTGTATGCGATGATGCAATGCCGCTTCATCTTCTCACTTGTGAAGTTGAATTTACCAAGAGCATTTCCAATATTGTTGAGGAATCATAGCCCCAACTTTGTAGAGGAATATTTGAGAACCTAACCCAAACAAGAGTAGTCACAAGAGATAATCTGCTACTAGGGTCAAAAGATGGAGTCCAAGCCTTCATGCAAAATCTAAAGTTTCTCTAAAACCGAGGGTTCAAACTAATGGTCCGTTCTCGTCCTCTACTAGATCAAACTCCACAATGAAAAGGCATTTAGTGCATGGATAGATAAAAGCTTCCTCTTTGAAATATGGTTTCCAAACACACAAAATCATTTTATGCAAATCAACTAATCTTGGCCATAAGCCATTAAATATGAAAATAACACCATTTCTTTTGTAAAATGCTTCTTGAACTACAACATCCTTAACAACATAAATGGTTAGAGTAGGGGCTTCTTGAACCATGTGAAATCTAGGGGGATAAGAAACACCAAGAAAATATTTTTAACCACATCTTTAAAGGAATCACTGGATAAAATTGACGACCGGACAACACCCATTGAAGATAACACATCACGTCTAAATGAGGAGAGGACACATCTTTACAAGCAACACCAACCAAAACAAAGGATGCGGTGACACCAATAGAAGCAATAGTAGAGATACATTTTTAAAAATGGGGAATATTCCAGTTGAATAGAAACCCATAAACATAACTAAGCATATGCGAAAAAGGGGTTGTTGCTTTTATCACCAAAGAAAGAGCAATTACCACCAAAATTAGGGAAACTAGATGCATATGCATCTCATCCTAAGACGATAACTAAGTAGAAAAATAAACTAAGCATGAGGGAAAAGGATGAAGCAACCATTGAAATCAAGAAATGTTTTGGCAACCAACTCATAGATAAACCCTAACTACCACAAAGGAATAGATGTCGACACTCATCCTCACTTAAACAAAATTATTCAAAATGAAACATTATTATGACCTAAAAGAAAAATTATTATGCATCCCTCAAAGCGAATGACATGGTTAAACTTTAATTATATTCGATGACCCCAACAACTTTAAGTGAAAATCTAATCACAAATTTAAAATTTAAATACATTCAATAACCCATACAACTTTAAGTGAAAAGATAATCACATATGGGGCTTCTTGAACCATGCGAAATCTAGGGGGATAAGAAACACTAAGAAAATATTTTTAATCACATCTTTAAAGGAATCACTGGATAAAATTGACGTCCGAACAACACCCATTGAAGAGAACACATCACGTCTAAATGAGGAGAGGACACATCTTTACAAGCAACACCAACCAAAACAAAGGATGAGGTGACACCAATAGAAGCAATAGTAGAGATACATATTTAAAAATGGGGAATATTCCAGTTGAATAGAAACCCCATAAACATAACTAAGCATATGCGAAAAAAGGGTTGTTTCTTTTATCACCAAAGAAAGAACAATTACCACCAAAATTAGGGAAACTAGATGCATATGCACCTTATCCTAAGAAGATAACTAAGTAGAAAAATAAACTAAGCATGAGGGAAAAGGATGAAGCAACCATTGAAATCAAGAAAGGTTTTGAAAATCAACTCATAGATAAACCCTAACTACCACAAAGGAATATATGTCGACAAACATCCTCACTTAAACAAAATTATTCAAAATAAAACATTATTATGACTTAAAATAAAAATTATTATGCATCCCTCAAAGGCAATGACATGATTAAACTTTAAATATATTCGATGACCCCAACAACTTTAAGTGAAAATATAATAACAAATTTAAACTTTAAATACATTCAATAACCCATACAACTTTAAGTGAAAAGCTAATCACATATTTAAACTCTAAATATATTTGATAACCTAACAACTTTAATGTGATGGGCCCAACAACTTACCTAAATGCTACTCCTAGGGATGACCGCTCTTTAATCTTGCATTAGATTAAAAAAAAAAAGGAATGGATGGGACACGTACTTTAGAAATTCTTATGTTCATATTTCATAAAGGTGTGTTTATTAAATTGTACTCGCAAATGTTTTGTAAAATTATAACGAACGATGGGAAATATTCATTGTCACAGTATAGGAGAGGTTTTAAAAAGTTGTGTCTTTGTGGTAAATTAAGCTTTACATGTTATTACTTAATAAACATTCCAACATTCATAGTCTTGCAACTTCCAATATACTACATGTCCTTTCAAATTCAACACAACTAAGAACCACTCTTAAGAAAATTACCTTCAATGTTAAATAAAAGTAAAAGTAATGTAATTACTTTCAATGTCAAATACAGATTTATTATTTAATTGATTAATTTTATGAAGATAAGGGGATTTTACATAGATTTAGACATTTAGAAAAAAATAAAAATCTATATGTAATCATATTTATTTAAAGATTGAAGAATATAATGATTATTCAACAATTAATTTTACAAATGAAAATCAAGAAACTCTAATGGATTGAGGAATACTAATTAAGAAAAAAGTTTGTATCTAATAATTATAATATCTTCCACTGCAAATCCAAGGAAAACAATCTCTAGTAAATCCAAGGAAAACAATCTTTCTCAAGGAAATTGAATGTGCAGGATGGGAGTGCTTTCCTTCTAATTTAATTTCTTCCAGCCTTGGGTTGAACCCACCAATTCAAGAATCACTAATATTATACCATCTTCTCTTATCTATCTTTTCCATATTTTCACTTTCAAGACTCATAGCTAAATCAATACTTTCTTCAATACATCTCCATCATCTCCCATAACCCAATAAGTGAGTGCATAACCCCTCCTTCATCATCTTTCTCGTGTTTTATTCCCCCAAACTGTTCATTCACATTATTTTTCATAAAGTATATAAACAAAAATAACCATCTTTTAATTGCATGTGTACTCTATAGTGCACATGTACATAATCCTATCCATTCACTCTAGTTAGACTTGCACATATTTATTTATTATCTATTTTCTTTCCTCATTTTGCAACATTGTAGGAATTTATTCAATTTATTTACATGGATTCATCATTAAAAAAAAAAGGCATTTAATATATAATATTAGAGTGTAACTTGTACAATGTGCACATATAGTTATCAATAATATACCACATGTACACTAGTAGTCAAACAATGAGTGCCCCTAAATACTACATGACTTTCATAATGCAAGATGCACAAGCTCAACATTTTCCCAACAAATAAAACACAATAAGACATCAACATACACCTATGATACTATATATTTTATTTAATGAACGCATGTACATACAAAGTAAAGACAATTAAGAAGCCATGCAAATCCATACACAACCCACCACCACTTTATTCAAATTTCATCATTCACAACCACCAGTTAAACCACCCTTACATGAACCTTCCTAAATCAAATGTTCTTCAATTGAAAACAGTTAACATGTTACCACAAAACATTCCAACACCACATCAAAGTTCTTATTGGTGTTACAACCCTTACTCAAGTGTAAATTTAATGAACACAAAAGCTTACAACCAAAGTTACCTCCCAACCATGACACTTCCTGAAAACTAAACATGATTTCAAAACATGAACTTCTATGGAAGTTGGAACCCCAATCCAAATGAAAACATGTTCAACACTAAAGGATTCTCTAGGCCTTCTAATATCCACAATATGGGTTCCCTCATCTTAATTTAGGTAGCATTCAATATTTCCACCTCAAAATGACAACAAAAACTTATTTGATCAATTTCAAAACCAAAATCAAAACAATCAAAACCAAACCAAGTAAACATTAATGTCCTTGTAAACAATATTATGCACACTTCTTATATAATGTTTTCTCCCCTTAAAACATTTCTACTTAGCTCTTGTAAAAAATTATTTGAAGGTACAGATTTTTCATATTTTGTATAATGGTGTTTGGATTTCATTGTATTGTTATTTAGAGATCCCATAAAACTTATTTGATCTACCTAAATTTAGTAAAATCCCTAACAAATACCTTATTGAATATATTAAATCCTTTACCCTTAACTTATATATAATTTGTACATGACAACAACGTGAGCATAAAAGTCTTCCTACAATCCCTAACCAAAGGTTCCCTTCACTAGTTCTACAACTTGCTTAAAGGACCTTCTTGAAATTTCTTTTAGTCCAGCACCTAGGTACTTTGTTATCCAGTGATTTTCTCACTGCAATCAGATTAACAACTCATAAAACAAAAATACACTTCTTAAATATTCAACTTTAAACATGCAACAGAAGAAAAAAAATAGAAACCAAATTATGCATACATAAACACCAATATTTTTGTGTAGAGACCCCTGGAAAAACCCTGAAGGGAAAACCAATGATGAGAATGAATTTATTATGCTAAAATAAGGGCTTTCGTAGCATGGATAATGGCCCACTGAGAGAAATGAAACTACATATAAACCTGGAAAAGTCTAGTCTGTTGTACGACCTAGAACTACATGTTTTTCAAAGTGTACATGCCTTTCCTTCAACAAACCCATGTACATACGTGATTGTGCTTTTTAAAACTCACATATTTGTACGAAAAGACTGTACGCAAATCTCTATATCGTTCTACACTTTCCTGTGGCTTCCTCTGGTTGAAACCCACCTGCGTGATCCTCTATTCTCTCTTCTCCTTGACTTGATCTCTAGATGGAAGTCTTTCTCCACCTATCCAAGATATTGAACCACAGTCCTTCATGATCCAATGCTCTCAAAAGAAAATTCTCTACTCTCGAGAATATCAAGTGTCAAGTCTCTTCCTCCACCACCCTGGCCTTGATTTTATAATCGTGAGTTATAATCTATTTCTAATCTCCAAAGTGATTGACGATTGAGATTGCTTCTCACACTCACTTGAGATTTAGAAACATGCTAATTACTTTTAGCACTTTCCTTAAATAACTCAATTAACTAATTTCATAATTAATTAATAAAAGCACTTTACTTTAATAATGAATGTAATTAAAGTAAAGTTACCAAGGCAGAAGGATTTAGATTATTTCCACATGTCTAGACACATAGACCTGTGCGAAAATACCTATCTAATGCTACCACTAGCATCAACACTCCCTCTTAGCGATGAAGGTATTCTTCACCACTCCAATTTTGTCTCTGAAGAACAAAACTTCCCTTTCTCCAAGGGTTTTGTCAAAATATCTGCAACCTTCTTATTTGTGGAAATATATTGAAGCTTCACTGCTCCATTTTGGATCCTATCCTGAATGAAGTGGTACTTGATATCAATATGATTGGACCTTTCATGGAATTCGTTATTCTTCGAGAGTTTGATACAACTCTGATTATCATAGTATATCACCATAGGATCCAACTCATGATCAAATAAACATGTAAGAAAATTGTGAAGCCAAATGGCTTCACATCTAGCTATACTCGTTGCCATATACTCTGCCTTTGCTGAACTGACTACTACATAAGTATTCTTCTTATTGAACCAAGTAATCACTAATGATCACAAGCTAAAGAAACACTCTGAGTTGCTCTTTTTTTCTACTACATTGCCCTCCCAATATGATTTTGTATATCCCTGCAAATCCACTCCATCTCCTCCAATATTCCTCAATTCATACTCCATTGTTACCTCTCAAGTACCCGAAGACATGTTTTGTTGCGATCCAATTTACCTAGCTTGGTTCCACCATTAACTGACTCAAGGTGTTCACACCAAAACAAATATATGTCACGTTTTTGACCAAATACATCAAGGACCCTATCAAGGATTCTGAATCTGAAGTGATAACCTTCTTTAGATTGGTAATCATAGGTGTATCCATTGGTTTACATTCCTCCATCCTGAATCTCCTCAAGATTTCAATTGCGTACTTCCCTTGACCAAGGAATATCTCTTCCGATACCTTCCATACCTCTTACCCTAAGAAATAATGCATCAAGCCAATGTCCTTCATCTCGAACTCACTAGTTGAATCTTCTTTGAACCCTACAATAAGATCCTCTGCACCAGTGAGAAACAAATCATCAATGTACAAAACAAATATGAGAGGATCCTCTTCAACATGTATAAAGTACAAGTTATGATCCACCTCACTCTTCGCAAATCACATACTCTACAAGTATCCGTCAATCCCTAGGTTCCTATTTGAGTACATACAAGGATTTATTAAGCCTACACACATGAGACTCCTTCCCATGTAACTCAAATCCCTGAGGTTTCTCTATGTATACTTCCTCATTAATGACCTCATTGAGGAAATTTGTTTTCATGTCTATCTGATGTATCCTCCAACTCATAACTAAAGAAATAGAAATAACAATTCGAATAGAATCATACCTGGTGACTTGAGAAAATGTCTCCTCATAGTATACTCCATCTTTCTGGGAGACCCCTCTCGCCACAAACCTCTCTTTAAACTTCTTGATTCTACCATATGAAACATTTTTTATCTTGTAGAGCCACTTGGAACTCACAAATGAATTCCCCTCCGGTCTTGGTACTTTGTCCCAAACATCATTCCTCATAATAGAGGTTTACTTTTCTACCATGGCATCCATAGTTGTTTATCTATTTCTTCCTAAAAACTAGAAGGCTCAACATCAATGATGCTACTCATAAGCGCCATATAGTTTGGAAAATTATCCGGAGGCCTACGCTCTTTGACCTCACTCCTAGGAGCCTCACGAACATCCCTCAATGTATACAAAAGTCACCTATGTCTCCTAATAGGACTGGAAGGGGATAACTCCTCCTCCCCACCTAAAGTCTGAAATGTTGATTATTTCTCATCCTTCGGAGCCTGCTGCTCCTCATCCTTTGTCACTGTTGATGACTCCTAGGATCTCCTAGATGTCAATTTCACCTCCAAATTAACATCTCTTCTTACAACTATCTTACTTTGTGTTGGAATTAAAATCATGTAATCCTTTGAGGTCTCATTGTACCCCAAAAATATACCCTTTTGTCCTGAAGGATCCAACTTCATCCTCTTCTCCACAAAAACATGGATGTAGACTGGACAACCAAATATCCTCAAATGACCAATCTCTAGCTTCACTCATGAGAATTCCTCCTTTGGATGTAGACTGGACAACCAAATATCCTCAAATGACCAATCTTTGGCTTCACTCTTGAGAATGCCTCCTTTCGAGTCTTGTCCCCCAATATCTTGTGAGGACTCGTGTTATGCACATATGTTGTCATGTTACATTCTTCTTCCCACATATATATAGGCAACTCCTAGTCATGTATCATATCCCTGGTAGAACTGATGATGGACCGATTCTTTCTCTTCATAACCCCATTCTACTAAGGGTTGTATGAATCTGTCATATCCCTCTTAATCTCTGCCTCCTTGCATAAATCCTTGAAGTCATTAGAGGTGTACTCTCCTCTGATATCCAACCTCAAGACCTTGAACTTCTTACCTATCTGGTTCTCCACCTTAGCTCTAAACTCCTAAAACTGACTGAAGATCTCATCCTTGGTATTCATAAAGAAGATCCATGTTTTCCTATAAAAATAATCAATAAATGTCACATAGTATGATGATCCCTGTAATGATTCTAATGAAATCTTCCCACTCACATATAAATGGATAAGATCCAATATCCCCTTGGACCTACTCTCACTGCTAGGAAAATAAGCCTTGGAATTATTTCCAAGTGCACACCTTCTGCACATTCTCTATTGCTCAATATTGAACTCTGGAAGACATGTAACAATCCCCCTCGGAATTGGAAATGCCCTGTAGTGTAGGTGTCCTAACCTCCTATGCCACAAATCACATAGATAGTCACTATCATGTACAAAATCTTGAACATGCTTTCCCTGCAAACTTTACAAAAACTTTACGAAGGGTCCTCTCTAACCCCAACAACCAATACATTGTCTGGGGTAACTTTCTCTATACGTATGATTACCTCCCCTCTCTAAAAAGAGACAACAAAACCTGTTTCCTCCATAGTTGACACTAAAACCAAATTCTTCTTCAAACCTAGTACGTAAATCACATCCTGGGCACCTATTGAAACTCTTGACTCAAGTTGGAACATAATTGTTCCCTCTCCCTTCATTGCATACTTGGAATCACCACCAAGTTGCAAATGAAGATCTGATTCCCTCTCTATCATACTGCTAAATAGATAATGTGCTTCTGTCATATGATGAGATGCACCATTTTCGAAGAACCATGCACTCCTCATAGTTGTGTTGGTGGAAAGGAAAGAAACCAGTGAGTAATCCTTCTCAAACTTCGCTGCAAACTCATCATGTTGTTCCTTAGCCGATTTTATTGTCCGTGTCTTTCTATTACCATTCTTCTTCTTTTTCAAACACTGAGATGCATAGTTTCCATTTTTTTTTTTTTTTTAAGTAAGAAGATAATATATATTAAAAAAACCTGCCATAGGCAAAAAGGGAGAACCCAGTTACAGTCATGGTCTAGTTACGCTGATGGGCTGCCCCAACAGAGGGGAAACCAGCCCATTCAGCTACTAAGTCATTAAAAGTTTGATACAACATACTAAGCTTTGAAAATTGAAACTAAAAACCATTAACAGAAAGAGACACATAACCTAGGTGGTGGCCACGTAGCCTGGCCAGGTGCCTTGTAGATCCTCGTGCCCAGGCTCTTCTTCGATGATTGGCATGCCACCTCCCCAATTTACTTCAAACTACGCTGTGGCTGTGATGCTCGGGTGGTTGATCTCGGTCTCGCTATGCCTCCTCTCCGTCCCTGGCTAGGTGCCTTGGAGATCCTCGGGTCCAGGATCCTCCTCAATGATCGGTGTACCATCTCCCCAGTGCACTGTATCCTGCATTGTGGGTTCAATGCTCGGGTAGTTGCGAACAATGTCCTGCATCTCAGGCTTGATCTCGAGCTCGCGATGCTTCCTTTCCTTCCCGTGCTGTTCTTCAGACTGCATCATGACCTCTCCGCCGTGGGTGCTTCCTTGCGTATGCTTCTTTGCCCCGTGCTCAGTATCAGGGGCCTTATCGGAGGTGGCAGCTGTCAGGGTCGAGAGGAAGGCCTCGTGCAGCGAGGAGAGGATCTGGAGGAAAAGGGTGGCCTTCTCATTCGACAGCTGCAGCCTGAACTGCAAGTCTTCAACGCCCTGCCTTAGCTCGAAAACAAGGCCGTAAAGATTGGCCAATTTATCCGCGACCAAGTCACTCGTTGCTGCGTCCACATAGGGTGTTCCATCGCTTGCAAAATCCCACCTCGGAGGTGGTGGCGCTGCATCTAAGGTGCGAGGGAGGGTCGAGGACTGAGAGGAATACTGTGTTGTTCCGGGAGGAGCCAATATGAAGGGCAGCGAAGAGCAAGGCGACCATAAAATCAGGTCCATAAGACTGAAGCTTGCAATTGATTGAGTCGGAGGAGTATGGCTAGGCTCTGCCTCCGGGGAAGGACGGCTAGGTGCAGGGATAGACTCGTCACGCAGTGAGAGAGAAGGGCGTCGAGGTCTCCACGGAGATCCCCGCCGTGGTTTTCCTCTTAGGCGCCGCTTATGCTTAGGCATTGTGGATGCGCAGAGATGACCGCGGTTGGGAGCCTCCAGGGACCAGTCTGCGCCCTCAGAAGGTGGCCATGGATGCGTAGAGAGGAGCTCAACTAACCAGCAGCGAAAACCAAAATCAAACAGAGTAACAGTGTAAACGATCGCCCTTGCCATGGTATAACGAGGAGGTCGAGGACAGTAATGGCACCTTCCCATCGACATTAATCAACATTAAAGGTCCCGGAGGGTGGCGGACGGAGGCATGGGCCCTTCACGTGGCTCCGTGCCTCGTTGGCTTCCACCTTGCGTCTGCCTCCGCCAGCTAGCCGTCAATGACACCCCATCCGGGGAGCATAGTTTCCATTCTTATTACATGAGAAGCATTTGATTTTAATGAAGTCCTTCTTCTTTCCTGGTTATGATGAACCTCCATCACGGTTACCCTTGTTGATATAATGCTTTCCTTTTCCCTTCTTCATCTTACTAACAAGAGACAAGTTCTCACCACTACCTCCCTACTTGATTCCCTTAGACTCCTCCCAAGTCTCTTCCTAGATGCAATCATCCCAAAGTCTTTGCCAATATGGGAAATTTTCCCGAGCGCAAACTCCCTTGAAAATTTGTTCCCAAGACTTAGGAATACCATTCAATGCCACATTAATGATCTCTACATCCTTTTTTTTCTCCCCTATGGATGCAAGTTTATCATGCACTTGTGTGATCCTCATGAGATAACTGGTAACATTATAATATCTAGACATATGCACCGATCTGAGTTTATTTCTTAAGACCATATTCCTATTCATGTTCTTTCTATGGAATAAACTTACCAAGGCATCCAACATATCTTTGGTTGTCTTCTTCTCCGATAGGTGATTAATTAGGTCATCCTTCACCGAATCCAGGAGGACCCTCTCTACTTTGATCTCCTTCTTGTTGTGAGCTTCCAAATTTGTTGGATCTATTGGTGGAGTAACAACTTTGTCCACTAACTCCCAAAGGTCATACTTATTCAATGCCAAAATTACTCTTTCTGTCCAAGGTAGGAATTTGGATGCTCCATCCAATATTTCTTCAACTCTTAATGATGTTGTTTCCATCCCTAAGACCTAATAACCTACCCTAGAAATAACCTACTGCTGAAAAATGCACTTGTACTAACCTATACGAACTTGTACGTGACTGTGATCACTAGAGCCCACGTATGTACACACATGTGCTCACTGCAGCCCACATATGTACACGAATTCCACCTATGCTACCCATGTATGTATGTCATTTTCACCACTACAACTTGCATATGTACATGACTATGTTTTTTTTTTCCTAGGTACACCTCCGTAAACCTGCAAAAACCTATTTCTGCCTCAGTATGATTGTTTCCTTGAAATATGTCCTTCGATTTCCTCCTCCTAGTTATGGATCTATTATGTATCTAAGATCTATATTCCCCTCAGAGCACATGCTCTGATACCATGTTGAAATTTCTCTTACTCCAACACCTAGGTACTTTGTTATCTAGTGATTTTCTTACTGCAATCATATTAGTAGCTCACAAAACAAAAATACATTGCTGAAATATTCAAATTTAAACATATAGTAGAAGAAAAAAACTAGAAACCCAATCATGCACACATAAACACCAATATTTTTGGGTAGATACCCCTGGAAAAAACCCAGAGGGAAAACCAGTTTAGAGAATGATTTTATTATGCTAAAATCAGGTCTCATGTAATATGGATAATGGCCCACTAAGAGAAATACAACTACAAACAAACCTGACAATGTCTGGTTTGTTGTATAGCTCATAACTAAATGCTTTTCAAGGTGTACACGCATTTCCTTCAACAAACCCACGTAGATATGTGATTGTGATTTTTGAAACCCACGTACATGTACATAAAGACTATATGAAAAGATCCATACGGTGCTACACTTTCATGTGGCTTCCTCTAGCTGAAACCCACCTACGTGATCCTTTGTTCTCCCTTCTCCTTAACCTGATCTCTATATGGAATTCCTTCTCCACCTATCCAATATCTTGAACCAGATTCATTCATGATCCAATTCTCTCGAAACAAAATTCTCTACTCTAAGGAATCTTAAGTGTCAAGTCTCTTCCTCCTTCATCCTAGCCTTGCTTTTATAATCGTGAGTTATAATCTATTTCTAATCTCCAAAGTGATTGAAGGTTGATATTACTTTTCACACTCACTTGATATTTAGAAACATGCTAATTACTTTTAGCACTTTTCTTAAATAACTCAATTAACTATTTATATAATTAATTAATAAAATCACTTTAATTTAATAATTCCTTTAATTAGCCTGCATGGGTGTAGATCGACTAGCAAGTGTCGTGTAAATGGAAGGAAATATGTAAAGGAGGTCTCAAGTTAGATTCCCACCACAATTTACCCATTCCCCATGCTTGCGGGTTGTGTGGATGCACCTAGAGGTTATAGTGGTATCATATGGGAATCAACCCCATAGCACGTGAGTATGAGAACTGCCCAAGTTGTCGATTCTGCCAGTACACAAAAAAGTATCCTTTAATTAAAGAAAATTTACCAAGGTAGAAGGATTTGGATGATTTCCACACGTCGAGAAACATACATGTGTGGATTTACCTGTCTGATGCTACCATAAGCATCAACATACCTATCCACAACTTTCAAATATTGATTGACAATTTATCCATTTCTTCAACCTTCCCAAACCTATTCAAGTTTCAACACTATTTGAAAAATTTTCCTTCCCAAACCAAGTCAAGCCTCAACAAAAAAACAACTCATCATTTATCTATAGATGATGAAATCCCTCCATGACTCCATGTCCCCCTTTCTAGACAACCACCTACTTTGTTAATACCACTAGAAATTATATACCCTTGTATGAGTGAAGATTCTATAAACTACCTTTTCTGACTTGAAAGGGCACATGTATTAAGTAGAATAAGTAAATGGGTAGTGTACAATGTGATATGTAGCCTATATTGAGTATACATTATTATAATATACCTAAAATTTTAAAGTTGAAAAAAATGATTTTTTATTAAGGTTATTCATAGTTGAGTAAAAGGTTAAAAAAACAAAGGGAATTTCGGGAAAAATATTTCGATCAAATGAAAAATGGAGAGCATGCATAAAAATAAACATTCAAACATCCATTTAAATTTGGATATTTAGAATATAATTTGAACATCCACCCCCAAGATGATGCTATGAGTCCACAAGGAGGTCTGGCCCTCTTGGTTGTCCACTCTCCACATTCACCAACCCAAAACCTAGGTTCTACTCCAAAAACAATTCCAATCCACAATCTCTCTTCCCCTCAACCTACACAACCCAAGGAATGAGATCCCACTTCAATGCACATAGTCCCTCAGGTCTTCCCTTTTCCCTCCAGGGATCTAATGCACTTATTTGGCTAGGAATATCACAACTTGGGACTCCAGGAACTCTCAACTACTCCAGGGGTTCTCACAATAGACTTCTCAAGGATCTTGAGCCATTTCCTCAATACTAAATGCACTTACAAGATTACATCCTAATTCTTATCTTTAGCTCACAACTCCACCAAGATGTTACAGACACCGAACCTCATTTTCAACATCAAAATCAATCCAATAAGTTGTCTTTCCATGGATATCATGGTTTCTTCACTTCCCAACACTCATCTCCCATATTTCTACCCAAAAAAATATTCATTAAAATTTGTCCCCTCTTCCTACTAAAATTTCTTTCTTATCCTATGCTTTCTTGATTCTCACTCTTTCCTTCTTCCCAAGGTTTATTGTACTCACGCCCATGCTCTTAATAAATTTGTGAGGTGACTCCCTCACCCAACCTCTTACATGAATTCAATGATTGAGTGTCTAAGAAGTCAAAAAAAGATTAGATGGTAATGACACATCAACTTTGGAAAATAACATGGGTTTTCCCTTGGACCCCTATTTATCCCCCTCTCTAGTGGAATCATAGCCCCCTATTATTACTATCCCTCTCGTATTGCAACCAATGGTTATTATTTTTATTAATTATTTCAATGTACATAATACATTGTTCGACCCTCAAGCATATTAATCAATATGATCTCTTCACCCCAAACATATCGACTCACTAGCATAAATTACATTTATACAATTACATTATAATTTGTGGGGATTAAAACTAGGGATGTTACATCCCTTCCCCCTTAATTTTGCACTTTCCTCAATGGAAAACACTATTGGCTCGCCAAATTGACACTTTTTGCAACCTCCATATCCACTCTTTCACCTCTTCATTTGATCTTTGACCTCATAAACTCATCTATATTTTCACACATATAACCAAATATCCAGCAAGTATAGTAAGGTATGGTCATTGATCAAAATTCTTTAGTTTCCTTTTATTTAATGATTAAATATGATTCTTAAAGGAATCGTGACTTATTATCTTAGATTTTGCAGCTCACTTTAGTATGAAGGTTCTCTGTAACTCCAGGCACTGCCAGCTTGCTCAAACAAAACCGAATATTCCATCGCAACTCTCGTTGATGATTCACGTATAATCAATGAGATCTGTTATTAGATAACGAGTTTAAGAACATTTTTCAGGCATGAGAAGTTACTCATTAATTGAAGGAATCATTTACCTTTTGTAAATGGTTGTGTATTAAATAGAAGATAGGCTCTGTCACTAGGAAATCAGGATTAGTTATCTAGCTCCTGAGCTATAAAAACAATGGAACAAAATGTAATAGGGGATGAATATGATATAGAAGAATTGAGCTGCTCAAGTGCTGGTTTTCTGAATTTGACAGAGATCGACTCATACAATGTTGTTTTTAGTATTTTAAGATGTTTCTTTAGACTGTAATCTGATTCATTTTCTATTGTTAATGTTCTCTTTTACATATCTGTAGCTTAGAATTTAGTCTGCAAGTCACTTAGGGAATTGTGGCTTTCTTGGCAAGGATCCACCAAGAAAACCATAAGCCCTTCCTTTGTAATTTTAGCTTTTATATAGAATAGTTATGTTAATTGTTGCTTCCTATTTTCATTAAAAGTAAGAATTGTC
>ML779353.1:0-11384 GCA_009831015.1 Picea engelmannii
CATTTTACCGATAGATGTGGGATTATCCTAAGAGAAAAGTGTGCCATCACAGTCTGAGTATCAATTTCCAGGTACAGGATTTATCCCGAGAAGGTCTAGTTTGCACTTTTTATAAAATTATTGGGCCCAGGGCTCGATCCCCAAGCCTAATGTTAGAGACCGAACAACACCCGAGCTCAAATTCCAATTGTTGAGGCTCACATTTTTGCAGATTGGGACGATCTATTAAGAGAATAATTCATTGAAGGCGCCAAGGAAGAATGACATGAGAGTCTTATAAACCTTTGTCTGATAATTCCAAGTGATCCTATTTCATGTTTAGATCGTGAATAACATTTTGACACATAAAGCTTAACAATAGAAGATATCGTAGAAGCACATATGGTTCTATTTTTATTAATGGGAAAATCAGGTGGAGATCGTTGCCATTGGGTTGGGAATGAGGAGAATTGGCAGTGATGTATATCTCTTTCAGAGTACAGAAAAAAAAAAGGAGGTGCGCTGAGAAATCAGGAGGTATGCTACGAAATTAGGAGGTGTGCTACATAATATTTGGGTGTTGCGAAAATCATTTACAGAAGATCGCCCAATTGTTTTAATAGACAGAATGATCGAGGAGGCTATTTTATTGGAAATTTCCAGCCTGCTCATATGGATTTCCATTTCTTTTCGATTGTCAACTTGTGGTCTATAGTTTGAAATCTTGCCACTGAAGAACAGTCAGATGTTGTATTGAATCTTATCGCAACAAGTGGAATGATTTAGTTGTAGACGTTCCTTTAAAAATATGTTATCCAGCTCTTGAAGGCCCAGAATGGTAGATCGTCACAGGCAGTGATCCCAAGAACACGCACTGGTCATACCATAATGGAGGATCTTGGCCCACTTTGTTGTGGCAACTTAAAGTAGCTTGCATAAAAATGAAACGACCAGAATTAGCAAGGAAAGCAATGGAAGTTGCTGAGAAACGACTATCAAGGGATAAGGATCAGTTGACAACAAGTGGCAGAGTATCCTTGCTTTCAAGGCATCAAATTATCATTCGAAGATTGAGGGTAACTAATGCAAAGTGGTAGACAAAATATTATCAGTTACAAGTTTGCAGGAGTGCACCCTGGACATCAGACCGGTGGTGGAAACTTGTTAGTTGATGGAAGCTAGAAGCCTAAAGAAGAATATTTGGAAACAGGGCACACCTGGCAGTATAAAATGGATATAAGTGAAGCTTAATTAATCACTCTCAAGCACCATTTTACCTTTCAACACATTGATGGGAGGATATATCTCAGGGTTACCAATCATTCTCAGATTTTGTGGTAACTATTGAAGTATCGAATCAACAGTCAATATGAATATTCAATCTCTTCATTGAGCATATTAAATCCTTCTAAATCCTCAGGTATCGAGTCATCATTTAAGAAGATCATTTTCAACATTTCAAGGAAGGAAAACATAGGTGGTGGAATAATTGATAGGATGACTAGATATTGCAATTTCCAGCCATTGAATTAGTAGCTAATCGAAGCCTTAATTTCTAGTACACAAAGTTAGTTGGAGGACAAAACACCTGGCATGAGTAAATGACAGTCGAATATGCATGTAGATTTGAGTATTATTGACAAAATCAACTTTCTTGCAATCAGTTCGGGATGGTTTCTATTTTTAGTTTATAGATACTTTCTGTTTCTAAATATTAGAACATTTTTGTTGATGTAATTCTATATAAAGTTTGTCATTGGTAATAGAAGTGGAGGGGGGACTTGTTAGAGGCCCGAGAGGTTTTTAAGAGGAGAGGAAAGGATTGCCTATTTTTTTTTGTAATCCCGAGGGGCATGTGATGTAGGCTCTTATGTTATTGAAGATTCAAATAAGTTGTTTTATCAGAGTTTGTCTTCATTTTTTGCTATTTTATTCTTCTTCTCGTTTGGTTGTAATTTAATTGGTTTATGGATTCCTGAAATAACAAACGATTTGTTGTAAACTATCCCATCTACCATTGTTTACTTTTCAAATATTTTTTAGTTCTTTTTGCAGAGAGGATCTCTGCTTGGTGAATGTTCATCTTTATGTCATTCTTATATTCTTCTCTTTATCATCAAATAGATCCTTTGTCTGATATGTAGCTTAAATGCCTTCAAGGAACAAAGTTCTTATGAATCCATTGCCTAATGGTTCATCATTGATCTGCAATGACCTTTTTTATATTTTCCTTACTCTGTATTGTTGATCCCTGATTTTTAACTTATTCAAAACAAATTCTATGTTACCAAGCTTACTCCCATTTGGAGTCTGGGAGTGACTCTTGGAGTGATAACATAAATGGCGTTGTTCTTGGGGAACAAAGTGTGAAGCTATATTCCCTGGGAGAATGACATAGATCCAAATCTTGATGGTAGACAAGAGGGATACATAAAATTGACTGTAATCATCTACCTAGTGACTCCACAATCAAAGAATCTACTAGGGAGGATCCTGTTGAAAAAACAATGACCATAGGAAAGGGGATGACCAGGTATCAACTCATGAGCTTTATTCATGAACTTTTGTTTTTATTTATCAACTCATTTTTTCTTTTTCCTTCACATATAAACAGGATCATCTTGTTCTTTGTTTATTCAGATGAGCATCAACCTTATTTTATATATCCATCCTTGCTAGAAGAAAATTTGCAGCCTGCTCGTGTTGTTGAGGTTGGTTCTGAACCTTCATTTCAGCCTATTCAGAAGAACCAGGTTTATATATCCATCCCTCCTGAACATACTCATCCTTGTGACCATGAGAATGTTGAAAGTAATCCCGTGGACAAAAATATGACCATAGGAAAGGGGATGACCATGTATCAACTCATGAGCTTTATTCATGAACTTTTGTTGTTTTTTATAAACTAATGTTTTCTTTTCCCTTCACATATAAAGAGGATCATCTTGTGCTTTGTTTATTCGGATGCGCATCAATCTTATTTTATATATCCATCCTTGCTAGAAGAAAATTTGTAGCCTGCTCGTGTTGTTGAGGTTGGTCCTGAACCTTCATTTCAACCTATTGAGAAGAATGAGGTTTATATATCCATCCCTCCTGAACATACTCATCCTTTTGACCATGAGAATGTTGAAAGTAATTCAAAGCATTCTCTGATCTCATTATCTTCAGTTATTATTGAGCCTTTCCATCAGCTTGTTAATCCTCATGTTCATCCCATTGCTTTATAAACTAGAATCAGACTGAAGTTGTTTAATCCTTTAAGGCAGCCATATCATCTTCATCTTTATCCTCTTGATTTCCTTAAGTATCTTCCTCGGTTTTATGGATAGGATCATGTTACAGCTGAGAGTCACTTGGGGGCCTTCGAGAATTTTATTGATCGGTTTGAGATTATACATGATGATGTTATGATGAGGTTGTTCTCCAAATCTTTGTTCAAATATGCTACTGTGTGGTTTAAGAGTTTGAGAGTTGATTCCATTTTTCTTGGATCGAGTTAAACAATGCTTTTTAAAAGTGTTGGGGTGAGAACAAGTCTTTTGATTTGTAACTCGTTGTTTTTTATGCTTTGAGGAGAGGGGAGAACAAATCTCTGCTCGTATTCAACAAGAGGTTCTACAACGTTTATCATAGCATGCCTTTGGATATCCAGCCTATAGAGACTGCTACCATAGTGTTCTATGTTATGGCTCAATATCCAGACCTTGTCCTTCTCCTGAGAGAAAGGAAATCTTCATCCTTAAGAAGCTTATTTGAAGATGCTCAAGAAATTGAGGAGAACATCCATGCTTCTAGGAGGATCTAAGATCCAAATTACCTTGAAAATATGCATGCATATGAGCAAGAAAACTGTCAGTATGTTTCATATTTCGAGCATCAAGGATGTAAGTATATTTCAAATTGGGAACCAGATTCATTAGTCTTTGCAGATTTTTCTATGGACAGGTATGCATGCCAAGCTTATGATCATTTTTTGAACCATGTTGAGCATACAATAGCTGATGATTCCATAGATAATTAAATGTTTATATCCGATCATAATTAGTATTCTTTAAACCATGTTTTATCATCATCTTTTGATCATTATTATGAAGAGAGGGTTGTTGCTACTAATGATCAATATCTGATCACAAGGGAACTATAAGGTTATTAGTTTTCAAGAAAAGAGGCAGTCATGGATGAGAAGTTGTCTTCTGTAGATCAATATGTTTCTGATCTTGGTTTCAAGGATCCAGTTGCATCCTTGATGGAGTCATATATTTCTAATCACTTGAAAGTTTCAGATTTCATTTACTCATCTACACTTTTGGGTGAGTGTTGTTTTCTGAAGGATTCTCTATCATTGTTATTATATTCCAGTTATTATCAATTGCTCAATGGTATGGATGATATCATATCAGTGAACAAGTTACTTGAATGGCTATTATGGAAGTCTATTTTACATGATCAAGTTGCAGATCCAGTTAAAGGTAGGGTAGTTAGGAAATAAGCTCATTTCCGAGCATTTCTTTTCTTTCAGTTTGCAGCAGAAGTAGCAGTTAGTTTTCTTTAATAAGTGGTAGGTTTTGAAATTGTTTCAGATAATGGTTGCACAGTTAAATCCATATCTCAATGGATAAGGCGACTAGAACTGCTAGGTTCTTGGAAGCCTCATAGGGAGGCCTCCATCCTAGTTGGAGCTAATGTTAACGCTCAAAAGCGCACCATTAAAATTTTGACTCCTTCGTCAGTTTTGTCAAAATTCTCATCTTCTTAGCCATGTCCCACAACATCCAAACTTCTCCATCAAGTATGATAAGCTCTCACTAATTGTTTTTTTCCAAAACCCTATGGTATTTGTCCTCTTGACTTGCAAATAAATGTTGTAATTCTTATCAAAATCTATGAAAACTACATAGCTTGTTAAATCCTCATATTCTCTTAAAGCCTCATTCCGGATACATGCCTACCATGAATTTGCATTTAGATTATTATCCATTTACTTTCATTTAAAATGTTTTTTTCTTTAATTTCAATTTGCATTTAGATTATTATCCATTTACTTTCATTTAAAATGTTTTTTTCTTTAATTTCCTGAGTCGAGTCTAAGATTTTGACAAATCTAAGTGGTTTTGATTTTATAATAAAAAGATTTTGACAATTCTAAGTGGTTTTGATTTTATAATAAAAAGATTTTGACAATTCTAAGTGGTTTTGATTTTATAATAAAAAGATTTTGACAATTCTAAGTGGTTTTGATTTTATAATAAAAGTTTTTATTTTTGACTTTTAATCCAAGAATGGTTTCTCGAGCTCACAATTTTTGAAAAGAATTGAGAACATAGGCCGAATCTCTAAGTCGAGCACCGAGAGGCAAAGTCCACAAGTTGTCAAACACGGGTTAAAAACACAACACACGAAAGTCGATACCAAGCGCCAAAAGCACCCAGCCATATGGACATGGATGGCACACGGAAGCCTTTCCTTTGCACTAAGCGTTAAATGCTTTTGGGTGCACTGGCATATAAAAACACTTGAATATTCATTTCCTGGCAAATGTGGGATTATCCCAAGAGAAAAGTGCGCCATCACAATTTGAGTATCAAGTGCCAGCTACAGGAGTTCGCTCGAGAAGGTGTAGTTCACGGTTTTTATAAAATGATTGGACCTGAGGCTCCATCCCCAAGCCTAATGTTACAGACCGAACAACACCCGGGCTCAAATTCCAATTGTTGAGGCTTGAGTTTTTGCAGATTGGGGCGATCTATTAAGAGCATAATTCATTGAAGGCGCCAAGGAGGAACGACATGAGAGTCTTATCACACTTTGTCTGATGATTCAAAGTGATCCTGTTTCATGTTTGGATCGTGAATAACTTTTTGGCACAAAAAGCTTAATAGTAGAGGATGTCTCAGAAGCACATATGGTTCTCTTTTTATTAATGGGAAAGGTAGGTGGAGATCATTTCCATTGGGATGGGAATGAGGAGAATTGGCAGTGATGTATATCTCTTTCAGAGTACAGAGCACAAAAATGAGGTGCGCTACGAAATCAGGAGTTGCTCTACGAAATCTTTGGGCGCTACGAAAATCATTTACAGAAGATCACCCAATTATTTTAATAGACAGACTGATCAGGGAGGCTATTTTAATGGAAATTTACAGCCTTCTTATATGGATTTCCACTTCTTTTCGCTTGTCAACTTGTGGTCTATAGTTTGAAATATTTCCACTGAATAACAATCGGATGCCGTATTGGATCTTATTGCAGCAAGTGGAATGATTTAGTTGCAAACGTGCCTTTAAAAATATGTTATCCAACTCTTGAAGTCCCAGACTGGCAGATCATCACAAGAAGTGATCCCAAGAACACGCCCTGGTCATACCACAGTGGAGGATCTTGACCCACTTTGTTGTGGTAGCTTACAGTAGCTTTCATAAAAATGAAACGACTAGAATTAGCAAGGAAAACAGTGGAAGTTGCTGAGAAATGATTATCAAGGGATAAGGATCAGTTGACAACAAGTGGCAGAGTATCCCTGCTTTTAAGGCATCAAATCAGCATTCGAAGATTGAGGGTAACTAATGAAAAGTGGCAGACAAAAAATTAGTAGTTACAAGTTTGTAGGAGCGCACCCTGGACATCAGACTAGCGGTGGACACTTTTCAGTTGATGGCAGCTAGGAGCTTAAAGAAGAAGATTTGGAAACAGGGCACACCTGGAAGTATATACAGGAGATAAGTGAAATTTAATTAATCAATCTCGAGCACCATTTTACCTTTCAACACATTGATGGGAGGATATATCTCAAGGTTACCAATCATCCTCAAAATTTGTGGTAACTATTGAAGTATCGAATCAACAGTCAAGATGAATATTCAATATTTTCTTTGAGCATACCAAATCCTTCTAGATCCTCAGGTATTGAGTCATCATTTAAGAAGACCATTTTCAGTATTTCAAGGAAGGAAAACACAGGTGGAAGAATAACTGATAGCATGACTCCAGATTGCAATTTCCAGGAATTGAATTAGGAGCTAATCGAAGCCTTAATTTCCAACACATAAATTTGGTTGGAGTACAAAAATCCTGGCATGAGTAAATGGCAGTCGAAGATGCATGTAGATTTGAGGATTATTGACAAAAGAAACTTTCTTGCAATCAGTTCGGGATGGTTTCTATTTTTATTTTATAGATACTTTCTGTTTCTAAAGATTAGAACATTTTTGTTGATGTAATTCCATATAAAGTCTGTCATTGGTAATAGAAGTGGAGGGGTAGTTGTTAGAGGCCTGAGAGGGTTTTAGGAGGAGAGGAAAGGACTGTCTATTTTTTTTTGTAAGCCCGAGGGGCATGGGCTGTAGGATCTTATGTTATTGAAGATTCATATAAGTTTTTTTATCAGAGTTTGTCTTTATGTTTTCCTGTTCTATTCTTCTTCTCGTTTGGTTGTAATTTGATTGGTTTATGGATTTCTGAAACAAAAAAATATTTGTTGTAAACTTGCCCATCTACCATTGTTTACTTTTCAAATATTTCTTAGTTATCTTTGAAGAGAGGATATCTGCTTGGTGAATGTTCATCTTTATGTCATTGTTATATTCTTCTCTTTATTATCAAATAGATCCTTTTTCTGATAGGTAGATTAAATTCCTTCAAGGAACATAATGCTTATGACTCCATTTCCCAATGGTTCATCACTGATCTGCAGTGACCTTTGTTATCTTTTCCTTACTCTATATTGTTGATCCCTGATTTTTAACTTATTCAAAACAATTCATATGTTACCAAGCTTACTCCCATTTACATTCTGGGAGTGACTCTTGGAGTGATAACACCATCTTCTAGAACGTGATGGGTTATGTTGACATGATCCATATAACCTTATTTTTTGGTCTCGCTTAGGGAAAGAGCATTCTCCTCACCTTTGATGATACCAAATTTTTTCTCTTTATGAGGCTCTGGCAAGACTTGTCGAATATGTTACAAAAACTCTTCTTCAACCCGCTTTGCTTCTTGTTTCATTTCAACCTTCAAAACCTAATTTGTTGGGAGAGGTGTACTCTTTGATGTTATCTCCTTTTATTTACACAATAGACTCATCATGCGATGAGTTTCCCTTTTAGCGACCTCCTCTCGTTATTTTTGCAGGTATGTCCTGATATTGTGGGGAGGGTCTAGTAAGACAAAGTCATCAATTTGATTAATCTGAAAGGTATCTTAAAGACAGTCCTCCTCTTGCATGAGAGACGATGTTATGTTTTCTTCTATCTCACACACCCTTTCTTGAGCTTCAAACAAATTTGTAGGGCGTCTTCCAATTAAAACTACACATGGGTCCTTCGTGGTTGACATGTAAGACTTGAGGATAGTAGCTTGGGAAGCCTTGAAATATTGAGGAAAAATCCTTATGAGGGTATTGAACCTATATTTAAAATCCATTATACTTTCTCCTAAATTATCTTGTAGATATAGAGTTGATCGTAAAGAGACTGGTAATCTTTGTTCTTTCCAAATATTTTGGTAAACAATTCTTGAAAGAGATCCCAATTCATGATTGTTCCTGGGAGAATACTATCATACCATTCCTTGGCCTTTGTGATAAGAGTGTAAGAGAAGAGTCTCATATGGACATATTCATGTTCGTCATAAGGTTCCAAAGAACGAAGGAAATAATCTAATTGATCTTTAGTTGTAATGATATTTTCTCTTGAAAATATGGGGAGCCACTCCTTGAAGTCCTTCGGGATTTTATGAGGAGATCCATGGATATTTTTCATGTCCAAAGGTTTGTATGCGTATTTGGTCCACGGGCTCCATTTATTAGTCGACAAGGGGGGCACGGGTGAGATTGGACGTGTGGGGGTAGTAGGTGAGGATGGTGGGCTAAGAGAAGTAGATGGAAAATCATAAGAAGTGGGAGATGATGTAGGACTATATCTTTTGGTTGAAGGCTTACAACGTCTGGAAGTGTTTTTAGGGGTTGCTTAATTCCTCTTTTAGGAATGTCTCATGATGGAGTCACCAGATGAGCTTTAGGACAAGCTTATAAAAAGTGAAAAGGGAACATCATTTAGGTGGAGTTGACAGGAAAGTTAGGGAAAAGGTTTGGGATAGCTTGTCGAAGTGTCATTAGGGTTTAGAAGAGGATTCAAAATCCTCCCCAACAAAAATGACAAAATGTTACCGCAGAAGTTATAGGTTGGTAAAATTCTTACCCAACTACCAAATGGTGGCAACTTAGAGAACACCTACCCACTGTCGCCTTAGGCATGTATTCCCATCAATTTAAAGATGAGAGAATCAGCTCAAGGGGGGAATCCCGCTGACCGTAGAAGGGAATGAGATGGAAAGTGTGATGTATGAATGGATTCCCCTATAGGTCAAGTTTCTATGTGTGGAGAAGGGCTTGAATATGGTCTTGGTGGTAGCCAATATTTCCAAGAAGTGGTAGACCTTGCCAATGTTGATTGTCCCTGCCCGAGACACAAGGAAAACAATGATACAAGACCAAATATATGACGAACAAGAAAGTTAGGATTATTGTCCCTAATTTAAGTAGTTAGTAGCCATATATATCTTTGATGAAATGGAACAATTATTGCTAGCGGGAAAACCCCCCTTATGGCTACACTAGAGTTTACAATGTAGCCAGATCAATAACCATTTAAAAGTATCCTAATTCTCTAACTACTCCAAACATACCCCAGACTTATGCAAGAAAAGTAAAATGAGATGAATCCGGTAACTGTACCTTTACTCTGCGTCCGGTGTAGATCCTCTCGTACTTGATAGCTCCATTGACTGCAAAACGCCTCCCAAGGTCAGCCTGCATTCAAAGACAGATAAACAAAGAACTACAAGCATACATTTCATACATAAATAAGGGTTAGATGTTAGAATAAAAACATTGAAAAAATGTAAACATTCGACACATCATGTTATTGGAATAGGAAAAGTACTTCTTTTATTAATAAAACAATGATTACTTACAACCAGTGTCGGTTACTGCTCCATGGACCTGGTCCAGGATCCTCTTCACAAAGATCCAAGTGCACCTCCATGAATATTTCTCCTCTCACACTTCTTCTTGGGAAATGGAATGGGTTCTTATGGAGGAAAAAGGGAAAAATGAGGAAAGTTGAAGCAATTCTCTCAACAAGGTTGAAAATGCTTGGGGCAAGGAGGGGATGTGAAACGGGCAGAGTTTCACTGTTCTTATGCTCAGATTTGGAATGAGATCCCAAAACCTCCTTTTATATGGGAAAATGATGGTTATTCGGTTGGGTGACGGGCTATAGGTGGTGGACCAGTTGGGAAAATACCCAATATCCCGTAATCTCAATGAATTCCTTGCAGCCTTTTAATTTTTGCAACTTTTGCGAGCATACGCGGGTTGTAATGGTGCAGCTAGCGTATGTATGCAGGATGTAGTGGTGAAGAAAGAATATGTACGTGGATAGTAGTGGTGCAGGGCACGTACATCTTCAAAAAATGAGTTTTTAAGAAGAGCTTCTCAGTGATGGCTTAGCAAAATTTGCATGTAAGAGGGCCAAATGCCAAGTATGCATGCATGGAGAAAATTAGGGTTATAACAGATGCCCCCTAATGTGTGAGGTCAGAAGAGCATCTGATGGCTGAAAAACATTACAAAATCTTCACCAATGTACGAAGCGAGTGAGCTCGGGACTAGAGTTCGAGAGGTGCCATCTGCAAAAATAACAATTGTCTCACCGAGGCGGGCATACCCATGCTTGGGATGAAATAAATCATGGATGTCAATCAAATACACTGCAGATCCATGTCATATAACTATATCAATTGTAGTTGTGAGAAATGCACAACGAGTATACATCTCAAAATCAAAGATATACATGTATAGTATTCATCTTCAAGAAGTCAAAAATGCCTGATGGATGGAGATGACGCCTTCAGAGCTCGAGCTACAACTTCAAGATCTTCAAAACTCGAGTAGGAGTGTAATGTGAGTGTACAAATTCACTAACCATAGGTCTTTGACTGCTCGTTAGGAATAGACAAGAGGATCTCGATGATCAGGCATAGAACTTCATTGATTTCAAACAAGGACTTGATTGGACTTTGGGATGGTTGTGCATGAATTCAAGAGACAAACTGCAGAAAGACCGACTTAGGTTGGGTGAAAATTCCCTTGTAAAAGAGCACAAAAGATGATCAGACTCAGGCAACATGACATTGACATAAGTTCATGATGTAGGAGGCAACACAAACTCTCCATGTGTTTGGAAGAATAACCAAACAGAGGAGGACACAACTCTATGTAGCGAGAAAAACTTCCTAGGTCATATTAAATCCCAAATATTGATGAACAAATGAAAGGACGTGCTTTGTCCAAGGGTGAATCATTGTGCTTCCAAAAGAATATATATTTCCCGTCCTCTTTT
>ML779353.1:11405-65116 GCA_009831015.1 Picea engelmannii
TTTTTTTTTTTTTTTTTGTCTTTTTCAATATTTTTTAAAGAGCTTGAAAAAGAATAAAATAATGCTACATTACAAAGGAGGAACGAGTGTCGCAAGCATACTAGTTCCAAGCGCAAGGAACACACTAATTCCTAGAGCAAGGAGACATGTGTAGGAAAAGGACACTCGGGGAAAATTCCTCTATGGGTCAAGGTGTCAGGGCGCAGAGGCAAAGTGCTACAAGGCTTGCGTATTAGGCATGCTTCAAAGGTTCAGTTGAGAGCAACATGGATCCAACATTAGGTCAAAGACGTAGATATGCAAATGTGATTAGCAAGACATGATGAAAAACCCCCTTCAATGTATTTTTTACGAGCCCGGAGAAGGCAAGATCGGTGGTTTTTTCATGTTTTAGAGAGTGTGAAAAAATGTAAAAGAAGACTCCACTGGGGTACATTTTTTGGAAATAGTCTAGTCGGTTCGAAAAAGGGGTAAAATTGCACCGAAAAGGCGTCTATTCAGAACCATTTTAACGAGTGTGAAACGAACAAGATCACTCAACAATCTTTTCAATTTTAATGAGTCTGAAAAGAGCTTAAATATGGACTCACAACCTTTTTCTAGATTTAGTCTCCTTAGCCCGAAAAAGTATAAAATTTACTTAGGAGAACTCTCCCAGCGAGACGAGTCTCCCGAGGTGTACCTTTTTCCTCCTTAATCCACAATCCGTAAAAAGGGATAAACTCATGCCAATAGATGTTCTTCTATACCAAGTTAACGAGTGTGAAGGAACAAGGTCACTCGACCATCTTTTCAATTTAGGGAGTCTAAAAAGAGATTAACTATGGAATCCATGGGGGATGTTCTTCTGGACCAATTTAACAAGTGTGAAGGAACAAGGTCACTCGACGATCTTTTCAATTTTAGGGAGTTTGAAAAAAGATTAACTATGGACTCCGTGGGGGTTCCTTTTTCGTAAATTCAGTCCCTCGGGCCTGAAAAATGGTTAAACTTATACCTGAGAATACTTTTCTAGCGAACCGAAGTTCCTAGAGTATACCTTTGTTCGTAAAATTGACCGTCGAGACCGAAAAAGGGGTAAACTACCACGTTGCAAATGTGCCTTCAAGTTTTAGTTTGGCGAGCGTGAAGGACAACAAGATCGCTCGAAAATCTTTTCATGTTTAGAGAGTTTGAAAAGGGATTAAAGAAGACTCCAAGAGGTTTCTTTTCTCAGTTAATCCGAACAAGATTGAAAATCATAAATGTATTCTTGTCGGATGTTGCTTTCAGACTTCAAAGTGAGCTTGAAATGCAACAAAGTATGCTCATTTTTGGGAGTCCCGAGGGTGAGGCCAAGAGTGATGACATATCAGACATATGAGGCTCAAAGTCATAATCATGACAAGACTAACAAGGACTCCCTAGCCTTAATTCATTAACAATGACATGGACACCAGAATGCAACAAGGATCTATCTAGGGAATCCATGTAAAGGTGGGCTCTACCAGCTAACCACGACACTTCTAAAACAACAAAGATGGTTCTGTGTGGCACTTCGGTGGGATTGATCTTATGGAAAAGAGGAAAATACAATGAGATGTAGAAAGTGAAGGTGGAATCCTAACTTAAATGCAAAAAGTTTGGAAAAATGACTTTTACCAAAGGACCTTTAAAAGTGACCCATCTCCCAAATTTTTTTCCAAACCAAAAGTGAAGTGCATCGTAACATTCAATGAGAAACTCAAGAACCACATTAAATTATTTTCAATCCAGAAAAAATGAAAAAAGGGTTCAAAAAGTGGCAAAAAGGGACAAAAAAGTCTATAAATAGAAGTTGACAGCTCATTTTCACCATTGCAAATTCAAAATTAACTAGAAAGTGAAAAATACCCCTTTGCTAAAAGAGTTGATTCTGGGAGCTTCAAAGGACGAAACAAACTTCCGCTTGGACCAAGTAAGTATAAACTCATCCCTCTTGCATTTCCATACTTAAATTATGCATTTATTTAGTTTTTGAGGGGGCACACCCTCCTAAAAAAGGGTGGCCCTACGTGTACGCGGGTTGTACAAGGAACCCATGTACATCTGCGGGAAGAAAACAGTCTACCCACAGATGTACGTGATTGTGTCCAAAACAGCCTGCGTACACCCTCAAACATATTGAAAAAATGAAAATGCAAGAGCTAACGCCCCCCCCTGAACCTGTCATGTGACAGGATGTATGTCCAATGGAGGAAGAGGGAACATGAGAAGATCGATGTCTTGGTCGATGAGGACCCTGATTCTATCAGTGCATTGAAACAATGGGGGTTATGGAATTTCTACCAGTGTCCACTCATGAGGGCACAACCCAAGCTGCTAAATGCCTTGGTGGATTATTGGCACCCTAATGCTCAGGCATTTATGCTTGAGGGGCATTCATTGACTCCAACGACTCAGGATATATACTTTTTGACTGGCCTCTCAAGGAGAGGAGAACCATTCAATCTGTGTACATTTCTCCTTGGGCCCCACAACATCGTCGAGCTGATCAGAATGCATTGTGAGGCTGACACTAAGAAAGTAGGTTCTCAGGTGCCAATCCATAAGATTACCAACCTATCACTAAAGGTGATAGTTTTTCTTATTGGGACAATCACTGGATCTGTGGCCTTACATCAGGCCTCCCGAGCACACATGTATTGTGAGATGCAGTGCTTAAATGCATGAGTATTTGACTGGAGTACGACCATTCTTGACTACATGAAGAGACAACTCATAGAGTGTCGAGGACAGAGTAACAAAAACTTCAAGTTTGGTACCGTTTTTTGCTCTTTCTTTTTTGAGAGGGTACCCATCCTTAGTCCACGAGAGACAGTGTGGGGGCATGTGGCCTCCTTCCCAACAGTGTGTAGATGGGTAGCATTACTGCCACGACAAAGGGGAGGAAGGACCATGGAGGCCTTTGATGATGCATTTTTTGACTCGTGGGAATGACAGATTACAGCGATAGAGGACTACCCCTACGAAGGAATCAAATTTTCCAGGGATCTGGACATGCCCATACCTCTTGGAGAGGAGCGAGGAGATATGGGTACGTATATTTTTAAAAAATTATTTAATTTTTAGTTTCTTTTTATATATATCATTTTTATGTGAATCATAGTATATGACAACTATGTATCTGTTATGTACATATGTGGGAATAGTGCATCTAGCAGACTTCTCGAGTACTAGGTGGCATCCTCGACTAGAGGCAGTACCAGTAGCAGCCATCAGACCAACAACAACAACAGGGGGACTTCCAGTTGGAGAGGTTGAGAGAGTTTTGAGATGGGTGAAGCAGAACCTCACCGCACTCGTGTAGTTCCCATGGCTGAGATCGAGGATCTATCGCCATCGATGAAACCTCACATAGTTGGGGTGCCATGTACTTGGGTCCAACTCTTCTGGCATTTGGTAAACATCGTTGTTCACTATGGCAGGGCCAACATGCCCCGTGCTTAGATAGGATGGAACTTTTATGTGCCGAGGGCAATATTTTGTATATTTTTTGAGGGCATAAGCCCCATGATGTATACTGGATATATATTTTTGAGGCATTTGCGCCCACTGATGTACTCTGACACTTTTTGATATATATATATACATCTTTTTACGTCTTATGGATCACATTTTTACAAATGTATGTACATGTGTATGTGTGTGCGACATACCAATCTAATACTTGATTAGCTAGAGTATTTTTTATTTGATTTAATCTCCTAGGAGCATGGATATACGTAATGTAATCAAAGCAACGTTCTAAGAGACGTACCCTAAGGAATCGTCAGTGTAAGTTAGGATCATAGATGCGGTAAACCCCATTTAACTGGGACACAACCAACTAAGAATCTAAGTAAACTCATAGGTGAGAGATACCATGCGACAAAGCATCATGAAGAAACTCTATCACTGCACTATACTCAACGACATTGTTTGTAGCATCACCTAGACAGATACCTCCAGAAGATAGCAACTGGCCTTGAGCGTGAAAATTGCCCAAGCTGCGGAAGTAAGCCTCCAAGTGTGTCAGCTGGCGCTTTCCGCAAACCGAAAGAACACCTTTGATTCACTTGACATCTACCACAACAAAAAATATGACATCAATAACGACACATCCACAAGACTAAAAGACAAAAACTAACTGTATAAGAACTATACATATGTACAAGAAGTCACCCAAGGAGACCAACCTACGAGTAATACTTCTTGAGGTAGAGTCCATTTCTAGGCTCCGCCAATGAATTTCCCTCAAATTCAACCAGATGATAAGTGCCCTTATTTAAGACTTCTTTCATGATGAAAGGTCTGAACCACATGGGCTTGAAATTTCCTTCCCCCAGGTGATCCTTATATTGGTCGTAGACCAAAACAAGGTCACTTTTAGAAAAAATATGAGGACAAATGAACCGATCATATTGACACTTGACTTGTTGCTTGTGAGCCTCATTGGCCAAGGCTACATCATGGCATTTCTCATCGAGTTGCTTGAGATATAATAAGTTTTCTTCAAATGGTGAAGTGTCCGACAATAATTCTACTACCAACTTCAAAGATGGGATCTAGCACTCTATAGGAAAGACTACTTCCAACCCGTAAACGAGTTGAAAAGGTTTGAAACTGGTGGCAGTCTTTACAGAAGTTCGGTAGGCCCATAATGTCGAGTACAACATCAAGTGCCAATTTGACTTGGTAGAATTGATCATTCATTGTAGAATAGTCTTGAGGGACTTATTCAAAGCCTCCACCTGACCATTCTCTTGTGGGTAGTAGGGTGATGAATGCTCCTATCTCAACCTAAGATTTGATGTTAACTCAGACATCATTTTGTTCTCGAAGTGACTATCGTGGTCACTGACAATCTCCTTCGGGATGTCGAGCCTTGCTACAATCTGGTTAAAAATAAAGAGAGTTGTTGTTTCACCATCATTATTGAATGTTGGAATAACTTCGACCCACTTTGTGAAGTAGCCTATTGCTATGATGATATAAGGATGCCCCCTGGTTGAGGTCGAGTGGAATGTAGTGAAATCAATTCCCCACTTGGTGAAGGGACCAACAGTAATGATGGGAAACATGGGAGTGGGGTGTTCCCTCATATTCTGAGAGAAGATATGACACATGTGGCACTTCTTGACCGACTCAATGCAATCCTTTATTAACATAGGCCAAAATTAACCATCTCGTAGAATATTTTGGGTTGTTTCCAACCCAGAAAAATGACCACCACATGCTCCAGTGTGGCAATCGTTAATAAAGAGTTCCACTTCTTCGTGAATAAGGCATCGACGAAGAATGCAATATACACCTCGATGATAAAGAGTGTCATAGAGGATGAGATAATTTTGTGCTTGATGGCATATTCATCCATGCTCATCGCGAGAAGCAGAGGTAGGAAACTTAAAATTATGGAGATAGACTAGTATATCTCCATACTAGGGGCTCGAAGATGAAATCAGAAAAATATCTCCTTTAATTGGCGATTCTTCGAGCGTAACATCACCTAATTCAACCAGAAGTTCTGAGATAAGTTCCACAAAGACCAATGAATTTTTTGATTTTGCGGAAACAAAATCCAAGTCAAATTCCTAGAGGATAACAATCCATCTATTGATCTTTTTGCCGATGACGCATCGTGTCAACACATATTGAAACAAATTCACAACGACAACGATGGTGGTCTTACAAAGAAGGATATAATGACAGAACCATTGGACAACATGCACTGCTTCCAATGCAAGCCTCTCAACATGGGATTAGTTGAGTTTAGGTCCAACCAGGCCTCGAATCAAGTAATAAATCATGTGCTCTTCGAGAAGATCGTCCTCTTGAACCAAGACCATACCGATAGTCAACTCTGCAACGACCAAGTACAATAAGAAATATTTATTATAATTAGGATGCTGGAGCAAAGGGGCAGACGTAAGGGTGTGTTTCAATGCTTCGAAAGAGCATTGAGTGGCTTCGTCCCAACAGAAAGGGAATCCATTTTTCAGTAAACGCATGAACCCTTTAGTGATCTTGACATAGTTTGTGATAAAACGTCGAAGAAACTTCACTTTACCCTGTAATATTTGAAGCTTGGGGACTATTTATAGGGGGGGCAAATGAACTATCGCCTCAACCTTAAGAGGATCGATCATTATCCCTGTTGTCGAAACTATGAAACCTAGAAGACGACCCAACGTCACTCAAAAACTACATTTGTTAGGATTCAAGCGAATCCAATAGTAGCGACATCGCTCAAATATTAGTCGAAGGTGTGAAAGATGATCATCTCTCTTACGATATCGTGATTCCAAATCATTGAGATAAGCCTCGACTATAAGTCTAAGGTCGTGGAAAGCAAAAGACATGGCCCGCTGAAACATGGCTCCAACATTCTTCAAGCCAAAAGGAATATCATGATAAGAAAATGCTCCCCAGGGACAGATACAAGTTGTTTTATGCTGGTCCTCGGGTTTGATATGTATCTGATTGTATCCCGAGAAACCATCCATGAATGAAAAGAACTCACAGCCTGCGCATTCATTGAAAATTTGATCAATGAATGGTGTGGGAAAATTATCCTTTGGACAGGCCTTATTCAAATCATGAAAGTCCATACGTATGCAAATTGTACCCTTATTTTTGTTGTCTGGAATGGTATTTGACACCCATTGAGTCAACTGAACGAGGTAGATAAAACTGGATTTCAACAGTTTCTCTACTTCAGCCTTAATAGGTGCCGCTTTCCAATGATTCACCGGACGAAGATTTTGTCGGACCGGCTTGGTGTCAGGATATGTCATTATTTCATGTTCCACGATTCTTGGATCAATGCTTGGCATTTCCTTGTAAGACCAGGAAAAAACGTCGCAGAATTCCTTAAATAAATCTTTATAGATTCAAACCTCTTCAGGGGAGAAGTCCGCTCCGACCAAAACATTCATCATGACGCCAGGGGTTCTGTAGATATCGATAGGTATTGTTTCAATGATACTTTCCATATTACACTCGACATAAAATGCGTGCATAGCCAGAGGATTAACATGACATGACCTATCTCCAGTGATATTCAACATGAATTCACCTACCTTTATTTTTCTTAACTCTGGGAGAAAATAAGATCTGTGGTGGAGATCATCCCAGGGTCTGTCCGAACTAGTCAACGCCTTGAGAATCACCTCATCTGAGGGCAAGAACAAGTCTAAAGAATAAGTATTGGCAAGGGAACATTGAGCCCAAATAGGCTTGATAAATGGATCTAACTCTTATGTGGGAGTCGGATCGAGGTTGGCCAAAGCTTGCTGGACAATATTGTACACAAATTCTGTCGCAGACAAGGGCATGGCCATGCCAAGGTGCCTTGTCCCTTCCATCGAAGATGATGGGGATGGAAGAGTGCATGGATCATTAAAGTAAGTCGTTCAAAATGACGACAGTTGAAATATTTCATCCTTAGGCTGGTCGGGGACAACCAATATCATGTTGACATCACCATAAGGAGGTGGGTAATCGAAAGTACCCATCAAAGGTGGGCACAGACCAACCCCCACATTGATGATGCTAGGCTGAGGGTTATCAATCATTGGGACCGTGGATGCCCCTGATGAAGGGTCAGGCCTGGAGAAGGACAATTGGTCGATGGTTACGATTCTGCCCTCAAGTGGAAACAATAAGAGCCGAAAAACTATGGCAACCACTGCATGCATTACATAGGTCCAACTCCTTCCTAATAGGAGGTTGTAGTCGAGAGGTGCATCGACCACTTCAACTTCGACACACATGGTCTTTGCTCTCAACTGGATGAGGAAAGAAGGTATGATTCCATGTGGTATGAAAGAGAAACCATCGAAATCAGTAAGCAGAGTAGGTGACGAAGACAAAACGGGTTGGCCAATGGCCTTCTAACAAGCCAACAACATCACGCAGGTCGAGGCACCCTCATCAACCACTGTACGAAAAATATTCTGAGTAAAAGATTTCATGGGGTGAGCCAATACTATCTAAAACGCCACGTGGTAAGGGAGATGAGGTTTCAAGTCGGTCATATCAAGCATGATCATTTCTAAATTACAGGTCTCAGCGGATCCCAAAGCAGACAATAGAGCCTTTCTCTACACAGGGAAGCTTTGGAGGACCTCCAAAGAAGATATCGCGCAAGGGGTTTGTGACAAATCCTCTACCATAGAGTAATTCTGGGAAGCCCTTGCATTTGGATTATGGGAATCTTTCTTGAACGCCCCTTTCATGATGCGTGCCATTATTTTTCCCATCATCTTCTCAATCTAGAGAGGAAGAGACAGGTTTACGACTTCCTTCCCCTTTTCAATAGTTTCTGACATTCTGTAATCATGTGCCCTAGTTGCTATGTAAGCGTCACCTTTCATCATATAAACGTTCATAGCCGAGGGATTACTAGAAGACGGAGGGGGTCCCTGACGGCCCCCATCCGTGCTTGAAGAGGCTTAAGTCATATTTTTCCCATGTGGAAATGGGTTCGTTAACACAACAGGCTGCTGCTACGCCAATAACTTCTGGGTCTCCGTAAGTCGAGGGCACAGGTGAGTCGGGTGGTCCTCCATGCAAAGGTTACATGGATACTTCAAATTTATCTTCTCTATCTTGCCCCCGCCAGTATTGTTTCTAGTTTTATTATCCCCCTTACCCTTCTTGTTTCACTGTGTTTTCTTCCCTTCAGGGTGTTGGTTGGCCTTCGGGTTCATCGACTGCACACTGTGTACCTTCGATGTTTGGGTAGGGGGAGCATCTGAACTAGAGGTCTAGATGGACACTGTTTGCTGTATCGAGAATTGTTCCAATTGATTTGAAAGATGATCAGTGGGATTTACTTGTGTTGAACCAACTATACCATCAGCATGTGGTCCAGACTTGTGTCTGGCCTTGTCAAGGATGGACCGTGGCACGTCTAGAAAAATCTCATAGATTAAACCATATTGAGAGTATATCAGTTTGAGTTGTTGTTATCTCATTATCGCCTCCTCCTCTGAAAACACTCCCGACATTGCAACGTCCTTGGATAACTGAGGTACCAAAGACTTCAGGAACCACTCTAGTAGGAATGCCGGTGGGACCTAAACCTTGATCAAACTCTTCCGATGCTGCCATTCTCGACCTTCGTCTTCTCAAAGTTTGTCGGAAATTCGGTGCCAACATCATATCTCACAAGTAGTTGGAAATGGTTAAGAAAAATCATCGCCAAATCACTAAAGTAAGAGTATCTTGAGAGGTAGAGCTCCATGTACCATTTTGTGGCACCCCCAATGAGAGTGCGTTGAAACAGGTGCAACTGTACGGAGTCGTCCCGCAGCGAGTTTGACAAGCACCATAGGTGGAAGGTGGTCATGTGATCACCTAGATATTCACTAGGCTTATCTTCTAACTTTGGGATGTTCGAGGGTGAATTAGTCGGCATGGGAGGCCAACGTGAATCGTGACAAATTGGGTCATTTAACAAACTTGACAAGTCTGGAAAATGTAACGTTTCCAAAAACAATAGTTTGGGATGATTATTATGTACAGGAAAAAAGGATCCTGGAGTTTGATTGGCACCAGGTTACCAGGAAAAGTTAGGTTGCTCACTAGGGTACTGGTAGGCACCATGGCCTTGGCCAGCGTATGAATACTGTGTTTATTGGGACATCATCAGATGACTCCCGTAATTGGATGTTGAGGGATGGGTAGGGATTGCTCCTTGCATCATGTTCCAAAGATTCTAGAAAGGGTTGCCCCCTGTTGATCCGATGGGCATAGGTACCGAGCCTTTCCTGGGGTTCCATTGACCATGGAAGGGGTTTCCCCTGGTTGGCATCCCTGACGAGGGAACTTATCCCTGCCACGGATTCCAGAGTCCTTGTGTGCAGAAGACTCATGTGTTTTCCCCCTGTGTAGGAATAGTACCTTACACAGGATTTTGTTGTCAAAAAAAAGGGTTGCCTCCGACCGAGATGACAAATGACGAAAAAGCGTTATTACCAAACGTGCTGAACAAAGAGAACAAAATAGAAATCACCAGCTTGGTGTAGGAAGAAGGTCCTAGGATGCCTGCTCCAAACAAGATGTAGTTCATGTTTAGCCTGATGGGTTGCTAGGGAGCACTGTCAAGTGAGGGGGATGAAGGAGGTATATGAAATCCACCGTAAGGGATAGCGTTATAGGGGCCTGAGGTGCCCCCCATGGACCCTTGAAAAGGAGAATTTGAGTTCCCTGCCCCCAGACCCATATTCTGAAGGGTAGAGTAGGTGAGGACGGAGTTCATATCAAAGCCATAATTCCATATGAAAATGGAGGGCCCGTCACACTCTGTGTGAATGGAGCGGTGGTCGCTGCCATAGACGAAATCAACCCACTGCTCGAAGTAGAGGTGGTCAAGACCATTGTAGTTTGGAACGAAGAAGGTGAGTTAGGAGGCGGAACACCCCCCGTAGTGGTATCCATTGAGGGAGTGTGAGGACTCCCTAATGAAGTAGCATCATTTTCTTCCATAGATGCTTTCAAGACTATCTGACGCTCATGATGTGTGACCCTTGGAGGAACAACTTGTACCAAAAGTGGCGCCAACAAGTCAGTGATCGGAGGGTTAAATGGCCTGAGAGATTTTTCTCCAAGGTCAGAAATAGTCGGTTTGTCTGGATTCCAGTGCTCTCCTCTCAGAGCTGGCTTGGGCACAGTTGTGTGTGGCCCGGTCACCTCAAATGACCCTTGCTGGTCAATTCTTCTTCGTAACGATGGTGGTGGTGGATCCAATGTAACCAATGGCAGGACCTGAAGCCTTCGCGACTGACAGAGCTCTTGATCTTCCACTTTGTGAAAATATCAACAAAAATATAAGGATTTTTACTAACGTTGAAAACCAAGCACACACTAGAAAAGTTCCTACAAGATAAGGAAAGCAAAACACTATCTGGTTGGAAGAACAATTACGCCAACCAACACTAGAGCAACTTATCGGTGCAAGTGCAAATCAAACACAGAAGAACCCTCCGAGTATACTCTGCAAAGCATGGCCCGACGTCTGCCCTAGGTACTGTGGTATACCCCCGCATTCACCTGTGTAAGTCCCTAAAATAAAGGCAAATAAGTTTCCATCTCACGAGTAGTCACCAGGCGGGTACATTCGACAGTCGGATGGAACGCAGTGAGCAGGGTAACAAGCCTGAAACCTACCGAGGGTATCGAGAGAAAGTGGTCCAGAAGACAATTGAGGATCTCGAACGGATTCGAGGTCCACAAAGCTCCGTAGGCAAATGCAAACGATAGTATCGCACGACAAGTCCTCAATATGCGTTCGCCACTACGTTTGGTTTGACTTTGGAGGGGTTATCTCCGCTACCTTTCCACACATGACCTCGTGTTTAGCCCCTGTGTTAGAGGGGGGTCCCGAATAACTTTCATGTTTGCTGTACTTTTACACTCCCTCTCTCTGACTCCAATGTTATTTTATAAGCCTTGAAGAGTTTCCTCTCCAACCTAATTCAAGGCTCTAGCCTAGACTAGTTGATTGACCCTACAAACATAAAGTCTAGTTGATTTTAATTAGTGTTTATTTTAAATGGATTATTTTAACTCAAGGAAATGGAAATGAAACTATTTATGTGTTTTGAGAGATGAAAAAAGAGGAGAAGTAAATGAAACTAAAAGAAAAATTACTTCTAGTTAACAATAAAGATGTGCAACTAACTCTTTAACCAACTTTTCATAACTAAATTTTTCTAAGATCTTTCAAAAGAAAAACTAAAATGAAATTTCACTCGACTACGAGCTACTTAATGTTCTAATCAATCAATAAAGAACTTAAGAAAATAACTCTTTTTCCTGACAAGAAAAATAACTAACCCAACTACTTAACCAAACTATTTTTTTTTTTTTTTATATGCTTCAAACAAGAAACTTGAAATAAATTCTTTTTCTTTTTCTTTAAAGAAAATGAAGAGGAGTAAAAGAAAACACCAGACAAGACTAAAACTGACCTGTAGCCCACTACGGATCACATGGAGTCACTAAATACACCAAACAATTTGATCAACAACTCAAAGACGTGTCCAAAACCCTTTCTAAGTAAACACAAGAAATCTTTAAAAATATTAGCAAATTGACATCCAACCTAGGCTTCGACTATAAAAACTAGAGACACTGCACTTAATCAAGAAACCCTGAGAAGAAAAACTTCAATCAGGGAAGAGGTTGATTACCTCTTCTTAAAAAAAAAAAAATCTTGACATAGGTACGCTACTGATACTTAAGCAGCCTACGTATGCACACAAGCTGTCTAAAAGTAGGGCACGTATGTACGTGAGCTGACCCACAGTAGGCCGCGTACACCTCTGTACTTATTGAAAAAAAAAAGTGAAACAAATAGAATGACTAGGCAGGGAGAACTGGTATGACACCAATAGGTGGCCAGAGTCCCTTAAAGACTCAACAAACTCAACAAGAAAATCAAAAGGTAATAAAACCAATCAAACACCCAAAAAATCCCCTAAAACCCCAAAGGCTTCCCCAGTATGGTTTCCAGTTATGCTAGTGGGAAAACCCCCCTTATGGATACACCAGGGTTTACAATGTAGGCAGATTGATAATCGTTTAAAAGTATCCTACTTCTCTAACTACCCCAAACATACCCCAGACTTATGCAAGAAAAGTAAAATGAGATGGATCTGGTAACTGTACCTTTACTCTACGTCTGGTGTAGATCCTCTCACGCTTGATAGCTCCGATGACTGAAAACCTCCTCCCAAGGTCGACCTGCATTCAAAGACAGATAAACAAAGAAACATAGGCATACATTTCATACATAAATAAGTGCTAGATGTTAGAATAAAAACATAGAACAAATGTAAACATTCGACACATCATGTTATTGGGATAGGAAAAGTACTTCTTTTATTGATAAAATAATTATTACTTACAACCAGTGTCGACTACTTCTCCATGAACCTAGTTCAGGATCCTCTTCACCAAGCTCCAAGTGCACCTCCACGTATATTTCTCCTCTCACACTTCTTCTTGGGAAATGGAATGGGTTCTTATGGAGGAAAAGGGGAAAAATGAGGAAAGCTGAAGCAATTCTGTCAACAAGGATGCAAATGCTTGGGGCAACAAGGGGATGTGAAACGGGAAGAGTTTCACTGTTCTTATGCTTAGATTTGGAATGAGACCCCAACACCTCCTTTTATATGGGAAAAGGATGGTTATTCGGCTGGGTGACGGGCTATAGGCGGTGAATCAATTGGGAAACTACCCAATAGCCCATAATCTCAACGAATTCCTTGCAAAATTTTAATTTTTGCAACTTTTGCAAGTATACGCAGGCTGTAATGGTGCATATAGCATACATACGTGGGTTGTAGTGGTGCAACAAGCATATGTACGTGGGAAATAGTGGTGCAGGGCGCATACATCTTCAAAAAATGAGTTTTTAAGAAGAGATGCTTAGTGATGGCTTGGAAAAATTTCCATGTAAGAGGGCCAAATGCCAGGTATGCATGCATGGAGAAAATTAGGGTTATAACAATTATATACTAAAACAAGTGCTAGAAATCAAGTAAATGATGCAAGAGATAAATTATCAAAACACTAGTGCAACTCAAGATTAAAGGACCGCGATACTAGCAAAAAATGAAAGGTTGTAGTAAATACTTTCTGTAGAGATAATAATCAGCCGTATGGTTGTAACAAATAGTTTATTACAACAAGATATTCAACCATCAAAACTTTCCAAAATTCTACCAAAATATGCACTATGATCACTAGATCATGTGGGAAAAAACTTAGCAAATTTTAGTGGTTGAATTAAGAGTTATTGGAGATCAAAAGACTACGGTTTCCACAACCATAATGGTTGAATATATAATTTTATTACAGAATCAAGAAATACCCCTTTAGAGGGGAATCCCTAGTGGATAAGAGGTGCACTGGGCACAAGGAACAAAACCTAAATTGCAGAAAATTGAAATGGCCAAAAAACATGTTTCATGACATATAAGGGTTCGTATTGTCTCATCTATGGGTTCATTTGTAGAGGGTGTTTTTTCCATCCTTATACACACCTACTAACGTGGAGAAGTATCCAACCCACTTGGTGTGTCCTTGGAGGCACAAGCCTAATTCCAAACCCACGGTCACCTCGACTTGGACTTCTTCTGTCTAGGCTCACTCCTAGGGAAGCCAAGGTGGGTAGACCTTACTTCACTAAGTTAAATTGATTATGTGTTCTAGGAGTTAAATTTAAGTCTTTAGTTAGGGAGACCTAACCTAAATGACAATCAACAATGCAATACAAACGTTTAATGATAAGAAAACTTATTTACCTAAAAACTCAAATAAGACTAGTGCCTAAAGATGTGTAAATGGAGTCAATGAGATTATACAACAAATATACAATTAAATGAACTAATCACAATGAATAAAGAATATAACTTTACACATAAGAAAGTTATTGAATGAAATGAAATAGATGTACAATGACCTAAACAAATTAAGTGATTATACAAATATACAAGAGATTTAAACCAATATACAATGAATGATTATATCATGATATATTCACAAATGAAAAATAAGTTGAAAACTTGGAAAGTAAATTGCCCAAAGAGAGAGAGTGTGAAAATTTAGATGAGATGGCTTAGAAATTAAACTTACACAACTTAATTAAGAGATAACTAAAAATTAAAGCACATAAGTTGTGAAATTGTTGTAGGTTGACTTTAGAAGAATTTTAAAGTCTCTCTTTAGTTATGGGGATTAAGGTTTGAAGATGCAAGCCTAGACTATGTGTCTACCCCTAAACTCTTACTGCTTTGACCAAAAGAATTATCAGGTGCTCAAGAAGGAGGACAAACAAGGTCCTCCCCTAGCTTCACAGGTCAATACAAAATGCTTGGGTGCTCAAGAAGGGAGGACACTAAGTGTCATGAATCCGTACCCAACTTACACTCCCTATAGCTTCCACAAGTCACCCTTTTTGATGGTGAAAGTTGTATCATTTTGGGTGCCTAGTTACTAGATATGATTACTTTCCAAATTAAAAAGTTACAAATATATTAACAAGTTATATAGATTATAAAATTTATACAAGCCTTACGATATTGCATGGATTGGCTAGGACAAATCACTTTGCAAAGTGTAGGAAAAATAAATGAAAGCAAAATAAAATGACTTGAAAGTAAAAATATTTCACCTAGACACACAACCTTGCCTTAAGGAAAAGTGGGGCAAAAGAAAAGATGTATAACATAAAACTAAACTATCTCAGCCTTACTATTTTGCATGGATTGACACTTGGCCAAATCACTTTGCAAGTTGTAGGCAATTAAATTATTTTACAAAACAGAAAGTTAACTTTTAGAGAAAAATTCAAGCCCAAGAGACTCTCTTGGGCTGCTTACAATGCTTTAAAGAGATAGAGAATAAGAGGGTTTTGAAACCCCAACTTGGGATTCTCTTTTGGAATGGTTTTTGACCCAAAATTGGCATCACCTCCCCTTGTTCTGGCGAGAACCTGCAAAAAACAACAAGCTAATGCTTGCTGCAAATGTTGCCAAAAAACTTGAAAATATTTAGAAATTTCTGTTAGTGCAAAAAAAAAAAAATTGTATGTAAAAATATGAACATAAAAGTATATTTTTAAAGCCTATTTCAGAACAAAAAATGTCTCAAATCAATAGGGAATGATGGAGAAAAAGAACATAAATTTTTGGAGGCTTATGTAGGCTAGACAAGTAAATTTCCAGATCTGAAATCTACTTGTTCCAACACTTTGGTGACCTTCAAATGGTGCCAAACTTGCTACAAAACCAATAAATAGGTGAGTAGATCTAATAAACAAGTAAAATATTTTACTAGTTTTATTAAAAATACCTCACTAAAACAAATAGAAATACTTCTACTTATTTTACCAAGAAAAATACTTTGCTTTAGATATTTTAATCTAGGCTAAGTAAAGAAGAAAAAAAATAGAAAAATGGAAATATCACCTCAATAAAATTATGCATAAAATATATAAGACTCCCAATTTCAAGATGGTATTCCTCCAAATCTTCCTTTCATTCAATAAAAATTGCATGCAAATACTTACAACAAAAATCACAAGAAGAAATGGGAAAGAGAGAGAGAGAGAGAGAGAGAGAGAGAGAGAGAGAGAGAGGAGTGGGAGAGATTTGGGCATAATGGAGTTGCTATGAGAATAAATATGAAAAATAGGAGGGGTCGTTACTATTTGATACTTGGGAGAGAGGAGAGGCCCCTCTTGGATGAGCTCCAAGTGTCACTCACCCAAAAGAAAGAATCAATCCCAAGGGAGGCACACTTTTTAGGGTTTTGGTAGTGTTAGGGTTTGAGGGTTGAGTCGAGGAACGTGGAAAACATCGTTTCACTCACCCAATGGATGAGTTATAGGCTTAGGGGGGCACACTTAGGGTTTATCTTATCTTTTTGATTTATTTTTTTATCTTGTCCAAGTCAAAGAGCGAGGGGGGCATCACACTTTTCCTAGGGAGAGAGTAACTTTAAGTTGTGGAAAAGCAAGGGGGGGTTGGTTAAGTTGGAAAATTGATTTTCCAACTTAGGAAAAATATTAGAAAACCTTTCCCACTCTCTCTCATGTATTTAATCCGTTTTTACATTTTTGGCATTTTTTACTTAGCCAAATTAAAGAAATTAATTGTCGACTCCTCATGGATAATGACCTAGAAAAACTTGTCCATTTGAGATGAAAATTGGACCAAGGGTGTAGGGGGTTTCTTTCCATTTGTTTTGGGTACTCACACCCCTATCAAAATCCTCTAGGACAATTTTTTTACATTTTTACATCATATTTAATTAAAACTACCATTAAATGGATAATTTTAATAAATTAAAAAAAAAAAAAAACTATTAAAAACCTACGGAATTCCGCAAGACTCTAGAAGATGTCTAGCATGGTAGTTTACAATATTCCTAGACCTTATTCACCCCTTGGGCTTGATCATTAGAATTCCTTTCACCACTTTGGAGGATTATTATGTGTGAAAAACTCAAGGGTAATTAAAAATTACCTAAGGATAAAGAACACTCAATGAAAGGACTTCTCTAATGATAAAGTCCTATGAAACTAACTAAAATATGACTCATTCTGACCTATTACATTATTATCCCATGCAGAGGAGCGAAAATTCTGATTACAAAAGGATGTGTCGAGGAAAAATATTGCCTTGTAGAACCATAAATCTTCAAAAATAAGTTGTACCCCAAGGTACACAACTTCATGGTACATGGAGTTGACACCTAGTCGAAATAGGTGGTCAACATTTGGCTCCACATGGGTACGTGTGTTCAATATTTTTTAAGGAGAGCATACAAGAAATCCAGAATCTACAAAACCGATTGCTCACCAATATCCAACATAAAGACATGTATGCAAACAATCAATGAAATACTATTGACAATAATCACATAAATGAAATGAGTATACAATGAACTATATACATAAATGAAATAATGAAAAAAATGCAATACTAAAGGAAAAAGGTTAGAGTTATGTCACAAAAGGTGTCCCTTTGGACACCAGGTTGCTCATCATATCAAAAAATGTTTTAGTTGTTGCCCATTCCTTGGAATATTTGTGGGCTCACCATCCAAATTACTAAGGTGGAAAGAATTAGGATTGACCACATCATAGATGAGGTAAGACCCTAGGTGTCTGAAAAGTCCCTTTCCGGGATGACTCGCTGAAGATCCTTTTCCAAGTTTTATCAACTTGGATTTTTTATTGAGAATAGACCACGCTATAAACATGTGTCTTTCTTTATTCAACCAAACTTTGAATATACCACCCTTTCTTTCTTGAGAATAGATGACCCTTGTGAAAGTTTGGTAAATTTATGCATATGACTGTCATGGTGGAAGGCCAACCACTGTTCGTAGTGATCTGGAATTTGTAAAATGAATTTGACTCCCTTTTTCCAATTACCTTGTATTGAATCATCTAATGGATGAGAGGTTGGAAGTGGAACTGTCAAAGAAACCACTTCACTGTTTGCATCAAGGTTGTCGAAGATCCTTTCTAAAGAGGTGGGTGGGGATTTGAATTAACTGGATATTCAATAATTTCAAACTCAAATTCCTTTGTTCCCCCCCGATCAATTTCTGACTCATATATGGGCTCATCTGGAACTTTCATGTGAATATCCCTTTCTTGTTCATCGTGGAGCTCTAGCTCTACAAGATCTAAACATCAGATGTAACTATGTGCACTAACAATGTGATCTTCCACAATTTGTAACTGATTTACATAGATGAATTATGTGTCTTCAACCATCTCTATTATTTTTTTTATGGGAGTATCCATCTTAATATCTAAACTGATTGTTTTTATATCTGGAGGTTCTTTCTCCTTCCATTTTTCCATAAAAGTATCAACCAATTCATTATAAGTTTCAACCTAATCATCCCCAAGTTTCTCTAAAAAAACATGCATCAAATCCTGTATGGTCTTAAAATCATTATCACATGAATCATGAAACCAATCATAAGCATCTCCCTCAAAAAGAGTCAAGGAAACCAATTTCATTAGAACACACTCATGAGTATGTGGGTCACACCCTTCATTAATACATCACCCAAAGGATTTGATGTGGGAGTAGGCATCATCATTATTACGAAAATTAGGCAAGTTTTCACAGCTACTTCAGGAAATTCACGAGGACAATCAATTATTTTTGAAACATCTATAGGATTATAAAAATCCTTTATATCCATTGAAAAAGAAAAGGTTTGGGACCCAAATACTATTAAGGATCCTATGAGAAGAAAACTTGGCTAACTTCCTCCAAAAACCCTTTCAAGTTTGAGGATGAAGATAAACAATTTGTGAGTTCCTTCTCGAAGAATGCTTTGTCAAATTATTTTGAAGTGGATTCGCCAGATGACCAAGTTTATTTTAAACAAACAATAAGCATCAAACAAAGCAAAAAAAAGAATGAAAACAAGAAGTTGTAGGATTATCATGTAAAAACAAGATATGTATATCAGAGACTGTTTTCTCTCCAAGACTTTCAAGTAGCCTACGAGAAGAAAGAGGATTGCTCCCGGTAGTATAATTAAATTATATTTCAAATGGATTCGCCACTTGAAGACTAAGCAATGTCGAATAACACAACTCAAGTTTAAAAAAAAATAGGGAAAGTTTTATTACTTAGTTTTTGAAGAATTAATTAGAGTTTTTGAATTAACCAAGGATAAGAGACTTATCCCCGACAACGGTGAAAACGATGTTTCTATCCTTATACACACCTACTAATGTGGAGAAGTCTCCAACCCACTTGGTGTGTCCTTGGAGGCACAAGCCTAATTCCAAACCCACTGTCACCTCGACTTGGAATTCTTCCGTCTAGGCTCACTCCTAGGGAAGCCAAGGGGGGTAGACCCTACTTAAGTAAGATAAGTTGATTAAGTGTTCTAGAAGTTAATTTTAAATCTTGATTTAGGGAGACCTAACCTAAATGACAATCAACAATGCAATGCAAAATTTTAATGACAAACACACTTCTTTACCTACAAACTTAAATAAGACTAGTGCCTAAAGATGGGTAAATGGAGTCAATGAGATTATACAAAAAAATACAATTAAATGAACTCACAATGAATAAAGAATATAACTTTACACTTAAGAAAATTATTGAATGAAATGAAATATATGTACTATGAACTAAACAAATTAAGTGATTATACACATATACAAGAGAATTAAACCAATATACAATGAATGATTATAGCATGAGATATTCACAAATGAAAAATAAGTTGAAAACTTGGAAAGTAAATTGCCCAAAGAGAGAGAGTGCACAACTTTAGATGAGATGGCTTAAAAAGTAAACTTACACAACTTAATTAAGAGATTACTGAAAATGAAAGAACATAAGTTGTGAAAGTGTTGTAGGTTGATTTTAGAAGAATTTTAAAGTCTCTCTTTAGTTAGGGGGATTAAGGTTTGAAGATGCAAGCCTAGACTATGTGTCTACCCCTAAACTCTTACCGCTTTGACCTCAAGAATTGTTGGGTGCTCAAGAAGGAGGATAAGTAAGGTCCTCCCCTAGCTTCACAAGTCAATCTAGAATACTTGGGTGCTCAAGCAGGGAGGACATTGAGTGACATGAAGTTGTCCCCGACTTACACCCCTTGTAGCTTCCACAAGTTACCCCTTTTGATGGTGAAAGTTGTATCAGTTTGGGTCCCTAGTTACTATATATGATTACTTTCCAAATTAAAAAGTTACAAATATATTAACAAGTTATACATATTATAAAAGTTATACAAGCCTTACAATATTGCACGGATTGTCTAGGCCAAATCACTTTGCAAAGTGTAGGAAAAATAAATCAAAGCAATATAAAATGACTTGAAAGTAAAAAGATTTCACCTAGCCACACAACCTTGCCTTAAGGACAAGTGGGGCAAAAGAAAATATGTGAAACAGAAAACTAAACTATCCTAGCCTTACTATTTTGCATGGATTGGCAAGGCCAAATCATTTTTCAAGGTGTAGGCAATTAAATTATTTTACAAAACAGAAAATTAAATTTTAGAGAAAAAGGCAAGCCCAAGAGAATCTCTTGGGCTGCTAACAATGCTTTAAAGAGATAGATAAGAAGAGGGTTTTGAAACCCCAACTTGGGATGTTATTTTGGAGTGTTTTCTGACCCAAAATGTGCAACACCTCCCCTTGTTCTGGCGAGAACCTGGAAAAAACAACAAGCTAATGATTGCTAGAATATTGCCAAAAAACTTGAAAATATTTAGAAAGTTTTGTTAGTACAAAACATAAATTTTATATGTAAAAATCTGAACAGAAAAGTATATTTTTAAATCCTATTTCAGAAAAAAAAAAATGTCTCAAATCAATAAGGAATGATGAAGTTTTTTTTTTTTTTTTGGAGGCTTATGTAGGCTATACAGGTAAATTTTCAGATCTGAAATCTACTTGTTCCAACACTTTGGTGACATGCAAATGGTGCCAAACTTGCTACAAAACCAATAAATAGGTGAGTAGATATAATAAACAAGTAAAATACTTTACTATTTCTATTAAAAATACCTCACTAAAACAAATAGAAATACTTCTACTTATTTTACCAAGAAAAATACTTTTCTTTAGATCTCTTAATCTAGGCTAAGTAAACAAGAAAAACATTAGAAAAATAGAAATATCACATCAATAAAATTTTGCATAACATCAAGAAGACTCCCAATCCCAAGATGGTATTCCTTCAAATCTTCCTTTCATTCAATAAAAATTGCATGCAAATACTTGCAGCAAAACTCACAAGAAGAAATGGGAAAGAGAGAGAGAGAGAGAGAGAGAGAGAGGAGTGAAAGAGATTTGGGCATAGTGGAGTTTCTCTGAGAATAGATATAAAAAAGAGGAGGGGTAGGCACTCTTTTATAATTGGGACAGAGGAGAAACCCCTCCTAGATGAGCTCCAAGTGTCACTCACCCAAAAGAAAGAGTCAATCCCAAGGGGCACACTTTTTAGGGTTTTTGTAGTGTTAGGGTTTGAGGGTTAAGTGGAGGAAGGGGGAAAACACCTTTTCACTCACCCAATAGATGAGTTAGAGGCTTAGGGGGATACACTTAGGGTTTATCTTATCGTTTTGGTTTAATTTTTTATCTTGGCCAAGTCAAAGAACAAGGGGGGTGCACTTTTCCTAGGTAGAGAGTAACTTTAAGTTGTGGAAAAGCAAGGAGGGTTGGTTAAGTTGGAAAATTTGTTTTCCAACTTAGGAAAAAAATTGGAAACATTTCCCACTCTCTCTCATGTCTTTAATCCCTTTTTACAATTTTTGGCATTTTTACTTAGCCAAATTAAAGCAATTAATTGTTGACTCTTGATTGACATGGACTCCTCATGGACAATGACCTAGCAAAACTTGTCCAATTGAGTTGAATCTTGGTCCAAGGGTGTAGGGGGTCTCTTTCCATTTGTTTCGAGTACTCACACGCATATCAAAAATTAAATCAAGGATGATTTTATGGGCTAAATTTTGCTCATGGGCTAATTTTCCATGGTTTTTCCAAAAACGAGATTCATTATTTTAAAAATGATTCACCCAAATTCTATAGGATAAAATTATTTTACCTTAAAAATCACTAAAAAATTATAAAAACTATATAAAATACTTAGATATTTGAATACTTTTAAAAAATATCGCCAAACATTTATAGTTGACATATGAAGGATTAGTGATATTCGCCAATGTTTCTACATTTTAAAATAAATTTCCATCCTTAAAATCATCCCTGATCAAAATCCCATGGGACCAATTTTTTACATTTTTACATCAAATTTAATTAAAATTACCATTAAATGGATAATTTTAATAAATTAAAAAAGAACTATTAAAACTAGACGGAATTTCGCAAGACTCTAGAAGATGTCTAGCATGGTCATTTACAATATTCCTAGACCTTAGTCACCCCTTGGGATCGATCATTAGAATGCCTTTCACCATTTTGGAGGATTATTGTGAGTGAAAAATTCAAGGGTAAATAAAAGTTACCCAAGGATAAAAAACACTCAATGAAAGGACTTCCCTAATGATAAATTCCTAGGAAACTAACTAAAATATGACTCATGTTGACCTATTACATTATTATCCCATGCATGGGAGTGAACATTCTGATTATAAAAGGATGTGTCGGGGAAAACAATTCCTTGTAGAACCAGAAGTATTCAAAAACAAGTTGTACCCCAAGGTAGACAGCTTCATGGTACATGGAGTTGACCCCTAGTCGAAATAGGTGGTCAACAGGTGTGATGCACCTTTGTTTTCAATGCATCATTTTCCCAATCCCATTTATTCCTCTAATTCTTTTTGGTTGTTTTCAGGTTGAAGCCAATGTGAGGCTTCTACCTCAGCAATAACAAATGTTCCCACCTTGAATCTACCCTGGTCACATCTTGCTTCCCCAAGTTGGGAACATGTGTGGGGCTTCTACCTAAGCATTAAAAACGATTCCCAAACATGACCCTCCCTTGTTGGAATTTGTTATTAGTTATTCTTTCATGGGTCCCAACAATTTTTATGAGAGAAATTTTATTGACCTCGAGATCCCTGAGCAAGCATTTAGAAGGTTAATGGTTTGGATTTTATGTTTTTCCAACTACAAGCTTCTAGGCCTTTAGCCCATTATTCCCATGAAATGAGGTACATTCCCTTCTTGAGTCACTAAAGACAAAGGGCCTAGAAGTGGGAAATGTGATGAGAGTGTGATGAGTGGAAAGTGATAAGTATGGTCGGTAATGGTACGATGACCCCTCAAGGGACCCCCAGTTACACCGCTTCCCCAAAATTTGTCCACTTACTAGGAAATTTATGACACTCACCAAGGTGAAACATGGTCAAAAACATAATTTTATAATGCCTTAAATATTAGGGTGATTACCTGCCACAATACCTGAATTGTACCGTATGGAGAAAGACCCAAATAATTTCCAAAAGCTAGCTGGTGTGGTGGATGATTTGATGATGGATCCATGTGTGGTGATAGAGCGAGTTTCCATATGTGAAAGTGAAAAATTCTAGTCATGTGATCTCTCGTCACTCCATGTATGCAACCCAAGGGCCTGAAGATATCATCTCCTTAGTTATCCCACAAAATGGGGATAACAGGTAGCTAGAAACACAGTAAAATAGATAGATCAAACCTACAAACATAGTAACAACAAGCTTACGGTTTGATAGGTAAATGTAATGGAAATAAACACTTCAAACCCTAAACAACCAGAAAAATATGGCTTGCAAAAATAAATCAGGCAGCTGCAAAAAACATGAAAGGATTTACAATGAATCTCAAGAAAACAAAAAAATGAATTTTCCTTTTTATTTTTAGGTGGTTGAAGATGAATAAGACAATCAGTTCCATAGAGGGATTATGGGGTCACCACTTTAGATCCAAGTGAAGGCTAGGGTTTATGATAAAGTAGTGTTGAAAGGAACCATATGGATTGCCTCTCAAGAACTACCTAGGGCTAGAAGGTTTCATTCTAGGTTGCAAGCAAGGATTGGTCCATGAAGGATCCCTTCTTGGTACTAGACAAGGTGAATTTAAAGGCTATCCAAGAAAATGGTGAGAGCCACTAGACGTCATACCTTAATGAATGAGAAAATAACTTTAATGATCAAAGGGGAAGGTGAGAGAACTTACTTTGAATAAACCCTTCCAGTTTGGTTCAGACTACAAACCTCCAAAATGTTTGGAAAATTATAAAGAAATCCGTCTGGATAAAACAAAAATTGAATATGAATCATGTGAATAAGATATGAGATTATTACAATGAGAATGAGGGTCTGCACATATACCCATGTAGGGGTGCCTTTTCATAAGAGACGTGACCTTAAATCCATAAGTTTTCCCTTCATTACATATTAGTTATTGATTATTAATCAGTGTCAATATATCTATATCTATATCTATATTTTATTACATTACCTGCCCATTTTGAAATTCTTTGTCCTCGAAGCATAATTATGGAATGGATTTATGTCTTTCTCTAGCTTGCATTGTACTCACATAGTTCTCAATTCTTGATACTTTTATGGTGGATTATATGAGACGATAAAAACTTCTAAGTGTTGAGTAGAATTGATGAACTATAAAAGGATCTGACCATCCTAAATTGATCCTTTGTGGAACATTGTGCTTATATGATTCACTAATTGGTTTTTTCTGAATTGTTGATCTGAACCCGAGGGTGATAATTGATTGATTCTGTCACTCCTTAAAAAGGGTCATTTATAGGTCGTTTTACTTGAGCAATTTGCAATTAAAGGTAAAGTTGAAGTCTTATAATCTTGAATCCAAAGTGAATAAAACCTCCTTAGTTTTTCTTATGTGTTATATGTCATGATTTCATTTAATATCCTATGTGCGTAAATTCATGGAAAATCAACATAAGAGCATAATACACATAATGGATATGACACTTCCCTTGATAATGAAGTTCACCCAATGTGGGATACCTCTCCGAGTCATACTCCCAAAGCTTGACCTCTTTTTTCTCCTCACTCTAATGATGTCTCTCCTTTACAAGTTGTAATGCCAAAATTCCTTTTCGGTGACGACAACAAGAGATCGGAATGTGATCAGGAATGTATACAAGCTTCACAAGTTCTCATGCTCATGAGACATCCATGATGCTGACATGGAAATCATTCCCACATACTCAATGCATAAAAAGAGGAAGAATAAAAGATGATCCCCATCAACATGGAGCCATAAAATGCCTTAGATCTTATGCTTAGATCCAAGCATAAATATGCAGCCCATACAAGATCCCAAAACCACGATATTTAGAACTGCTTTATTGGCCACTTATCATGCAAGTGCCACAATTTCTCTATCACATGTAACTGATTGGTTTGATATGGAAAAAGAGAAGAAAATAATAGATAGAAGGAATAAGTTGTTCATGCTTCCTTGCTGCAGACTCTCCACGCTCCTTCAGACCTGTAAACCGCATGCTATGCTCCAACATTTAATGAAAAAACAACATAATGAAAAGCATGTTTACATTGGATTCTATAGAACTTAGCTTGCTGATCTGAAGCTCTGCTGCAAAAACATACCTCGTCATTGGATTCACATCACTGAATTACCTAAAAACAACTGTCAAATCGTCTCCATTGGACACAGGCACTCTTAGGCCTCCAATGGACCTCTTTCTTGATCCACGTGCAAGTCTGCACATGGATCAAAATTGAAATTCATGCCCGGTACGACCTCCTACGGAATGGAGTGCGCCTCCTTCTTTCCCCGTGCAGTGGCGAAGTTCATTTATTAAAGTAAAACTGGGGCGTATTAAACAATGTGGTCATTTGGCCTAGTGGTTATCAGAGCCTATGTTAAGGCATATGTTTTCGGGGGAGGTCCCAGGGTCAAACCCGTAGGCCTCCCTTTTAGTGAATTTGTTACAACCATCCCCCTGGTTTAAAAACTCTGCCATATTTATCGGACCACTACCAGGGGGATGGTTGTAACAAATTCACTAAAAGGGATGAAACCACCATTAATTTTGGTGGAAGGGTTGCCTGTCGTATTTTGTTTGGCGGTGGGTTTAATTTTGGAGGAACCGCCAAATTTAGTGGGACCTCTGCCAAATTTGGGGGGGGGGGGTTCGCTATTATATGTTTTTTGCAAATTCAATCACATGCCCTCATTGGCAATTTTATAAGTGCCACATGGTGCCCTCTGATTGGGGCATGTGGTGCCTAACTATTGGCCCACTGTTGTCCAGTCACCTGCCACGTAGCTTCTGACTATACCTGCCACGTCATCTGTACGAAGTGTCACATCAGTTGTACGGATTGCCATGTTAGCCTGTATGGACTGCCACATCATCCACCATGTCACTGTAAGGACTGCCACGCCATCCTATATGGATTGCCACATCATCCACCACATCACTGTATAGACTTCCACGTGGCACGATTCGATTGGTCCACGGATCGACTCGAAAACGCCAAATATGGGTGACACGTGACAGTCTCTGGTGCTGCCACATCATCATGATGACATCATGCTGATGTCAACATGCCACGTGTTTCCTTCCTACTATTTCCACATGTGTTGTACAAATACTGATGTCATCTGTACGGATGATGACGTCAACAGTATAGATGCTGACTCATCCCTGCTGACTAGGCTAGGTTGACCAAACTTTGACCGCGAATATCTTTCAATCTGTAACTCTGTTTGAAGATATGTTTTCACTATTGGAAAGCTTGCGATGTGCTCTTTGTAATCATGCCAGTTCCACCGAGTTTTGGGAACTTTGATTTTTTCCCTTTCTCTATCTGCTGAGACCATTCTAGGCCTCCTAGGACACTTCTGAAACTTCCATGATGTTCCCTAATTCCATTTGAATCATGCCTTCCAACTAAAAGGAGTTTTGGTCCCCAAAAGTCTTTACATTATAATTTCCATGTCCATTGGACTTACAATAAGAAACCCATACCCAAACTACCTCACAAGGCCTAACAATATCAACATGTGCCAAAAAAGAAGTTATAAACAATTATCAATTTTACATAATACCCTTCTATGGGGTCTGAATCGCAACATGCGATTTACAAATATGGAAACTCTCGAATAAGTCAAGGATTTTCTCCATTCATTCATCCATTATGTCAAACATTTCCTCTTTACCAAGTTGTCCTTTCTCCGGTAGTTGGTCTTCTCCTGGTGGTGGACTTCCCTGTTGCACTGTCTAACGAACTGTCTCCCTTGGGGGTGTCTGTCTGGCCTTCTTGTTCCTATTTGGATGTAGATTTGGATGTAAGGCCCAAAAATTGGCTTCATGATTCCCATATTTTCTACAATGGCTGCAATAGCCTTTCTTCTTCAGAGGTGCATTTCCCATGCTCTTTTCTGTGTGTGGAAATAAATCTTCCATCCTCGTCCTTCTCATGGTTTCCATAACCTTCCCGCACAAGGAATTTCTCTTCCAACACTGGGACACTGCGTGGGTATTCAATCCAAAAAAAGTGCATGGTCTTTGATGCCACAAGCTCTGTTTTATATTATTAACATGCTTATAATCAAATGGCATTTTGGAGTTTCGATATTTCTTATACCTTGGTGAGTTTCCTTTGGAGTTATACTGGAAAGAATAGTTGGTATCAACTCTTCCATTGTGATTCTCATCTCTCCTTGGAGATGTATTGAATCCTCGATTAAGAGAAGTTGTGCTCTTGGCCTGCACTAAATCAATTTCATCTCTTGATGAACTGTTGACCTCTGGAGTCTCAGTGACTGTCCTAGGGTCTTCTTCCCGAATGGTTTTGGAGCTTTCTCCAACATCCTTTGGGACATAGCCTATCTCGATATATCGAGGCCAAACCACTAATTCGATGGAATCCAAAATAACTTGGCCATTGGTTCCAAGGCCTCCTCCTTCGTATCCCATTTTTCTCATAAAATTTAAGCCAATCCAAGAAGCATGTTGTTCAAGGATTTCAAACTAATCATCAAAATTAATCAAGAAAGGAACTACACATGGTTTATTTACCTCCATTTCAAACTGGGACTCTTGTTCTATTTCTTGAGATGTGTCTGGTTGTTCCTAGTGAGAAGGATCAGTGGAAGATGCTTCTAGGAATCCTCCTTGGTTTCTGGATGCCTGTAGGTCATCTTCATTTGTTTGACAAAGTGTGCATGCATTTTCACTGTCATGCTCATTCTCATAACTAGTGAAGTTGCCATGGTCACAAGATGGTCTCATCACCGTCTCATTTGTGGAGCCTTCCCCTGCCTGCATATTCATGGCTTGCAAATGATCTTGCAAATTTTGGTTCTCTCCCTCTACAACATGAAAAAATGTCTTCAATCCAACAATCTCTTCTTGAAGCATTTGGTTGATCTCTTGAAGATCATCGAACCACGACAATTTTGGTGATCTTTCCATCCTTAGCTTCAACACCTGAAATCAGTATCAATCCTGATCTGATACCAAATGATATAAAATCGGGGGTGATAAGTTTTCAATAATTGATCGATTCTGTCACTCCTTAAAAAGGGTAAGATATAGATCATTTTACTTGAGCGATTTTCAATTAAAGGTAAAGTTGAAGTCTTATAATCTTGAATCCAAAGTGAATAAAACCTCCTTATTTTTTCTTATGTGTTATATGTCACGATTTCATTTAATATCCTAGGTGTGGAAATTCATGGAAAAGAAACATAAGAACATAATATAGATAATGGATATGACACTTCCCTTGATAACGGAGTTGACCCGATGTGGGCTACCTCTCCGAGTCATGCTCCCAAAGCTTGACCACTTTATTCTCCTCATTGTAATGATATCTCTCCTTTACAAATTGTAAGGCCAAAGTCCCTTTTCGGTGACGCAAATAAGAGATCGGAATGTGATTAGGAATGTATACAAGATTCACAAGTTCTCATGCTCATGAGGCATCCACGATGCTGACATGGAAATCATTCCCACATACTCAATACATAAAAAGAGGAAGAATAAAATATGATCCCCATCAATATGGAGCCATCAAATGCCATAGATCTGCTACTCAGATCCAAGCATAAATATGAATCCCATACAAGATCCCGAAACCACGAGATTTAGAACTGCTTCATTGGCCACTTATCATACAAGTGCCAAAATTTATCTGTCACATGTAACTGATTGGTTTGATGTGGAAGAAGAGAAGAAAAGAATAGATAAAAGGAATAAGTTGGTCATGCTTCCTTGTTGCAACCTTTCCACGTTCCTTTAGACCTATAACGCGCATGCTATGCTGCAATATTTAATGACAAAAAAACATAATGAAAAACATGCTTACATTGGCTTCTCCATAACTTAGATTGCTGACCTAAAGCCCTGCTACAAAAACAGACCTCGCTGTTGGATTCGCATCACTGAATTACCTAAAAACGACTGTCAAATCATATCCATCAGACACAGGTACTCTGAGGCCTCCTCTGGACCTCTTCCTCGATCCACGTACAAGTCTGCAATTAATGCATTGGAATTTGCATTGAAATTCATGCTCAGTACGCCCTCGTATGTACTGGTGCACACCTACTCCTTCCCCTATGCATTGGCAAAGTTCAGTTCTTAAAGTAAAACTAGGGCGGATTAAACAATGTGGTCATTTGGCCTAGTGGTTATTGGAGCCTATGTTAAGGTGTATGTTGTTGGGAGAGGTCTCGGGGTCAAACCTGCAGGCCTCCATTTTGGCACATTTGTTACAACCATCCCCCCCATTTAAAAACTCTTCTAGATGTATTGTACCGCTGCTAGATATGGTGGACTTGCCACCAAGTTTGGCGGAGTGGACAGAACCACCATTAATTTTAGCAGAAGGGTTTTCTATCGTATTCTATTTGGCGGTGGGTCTAATTTTGGTGGAACCGCCAAATGTAGCGAGACCTGCACCAAATTTGGAGGGGTCCCTATTATATTTTTTTTGTAAATTCGGTCACATGCCCTCATTGGTCATTTTGGGAGTGCCACATGGTGCCCTCTGATTGGGCCACGTGGCACCCAACTATTGGCCCACAACTATCCAGTCACCTCCCATGCATCTGTTGACTGTACCTACCACATTAGCTACCATGTCGGCTATACGGACTACCACGTCATCCTATATGTATTGCCACACCATCCACCACGTCAGTTGTACGGACTGCCACGTCAGCCTGTACGAAATTCCACATCATCTTCGATGTTATCCACCACGTCATTGTACAGACTACCACGTAATCCTGTATGGAATACCACATCATTGTACGGATTTTACGAACTGCCACGTGGAATGATCCGATTAGTCCACAGATCGGCCCGAAAATGCCAAATATGGGTGACACGTGGTAGCCTCTAGTGCTTCCAAGTCATCAGGATGACATCATGTTGACATCACCATGCCATGTGTCGCCTTCCTGCTCCTGCCATGTGTTTTGTATGGATTCTAACATCATCTGTATGGATGATGATGTTAGTAGTACGAATGCTGACTCATCCCTGCTGACTAGGCTAGGTTGACCAAACTTTGACTGTGAATATCTTTCAATCTGTAACTCTGTTTGATGACCCATTTATGTCGTTGGAAAGCTTGCAACACGCTCTTCGCGATCATGCCATTTCCACTGATTTTTTGTAACTTTTAAGTTTCCCTTTCTCTGCATGCTGAGACCATTATGAAACTTTCGTGATGTTCCCTAGATCCATCTAGATCAATTGTACTAGCATTAACATTTTCCAGATGATAGTACAATTGTTTCTCTTTTCAGCGACATTGATACTTTGATTGTTTAAAGTGTTTTATCTCGTGATTGGGATGCCAATAAGGTGTCTTGGAAGCATGGATTTCCTTTATTGTACCTATAGTGTGCTAGAGATTTACCTTTTATGTTTCATCATCTTCCTGCACCGGTTTGTTGATAGATGCATTTCTATTAGTAAGTACACCCGTAACTTCCATTATTTGAACTCCAAATCCTTATATGTCTTTTATCCAACTGGATTGGAATCTTTTTGAGTTGTGATATCCACTGTATTTGTATTTGTTCCTTTCTTCAAAACTTGCATTTTAACACATGGAGATTTTGATGCTTCCTTCTCGATAAACTTTTCTAAATTATTCTCTAGTGACTTCTTATCATTTTTAAGATTCTTTATTTGCATAAATATGTTTTGATTATGATTATTTAAGCATGCAAGATCTTCATTTTTTTATTTTTCAACTTCTTTAATGTCTGAATTTTCAAGTTTCTCATCTTTCAACATTATTATTTTTTCCCACAACCTTTGATTAACATTCTTTAAGCGATAATTTTCTTCATCTTTTTTTAATAATTTCCTTCCAAGATCTTGATTTTCTTGTTCCAACTTTTGAATGCATTGTTTTAAATTATTTGAATTATTTATTTGATTAAGTATCTTTTGAATGTGTTCTTTTAAATGAGAAATTTCTTCATTTTTATCTATAATAACTCCGTCATATTATTTTTGTATCTTTGATACCGACCATTAATTTTCATAAAGCATCACCTTTGAGATGTCTTTCAGGTCTTTTGATGTAACTGTGTATGAGTCTAATTTAATGTCCTGTAACACTATATTCATCTTTTTGTAGGAAATGTCAAAAACCTCTGCTTCATGTTTAATATGAAGGACCCTATTGTTTCTATCAAGGGTGAACCCATAAGTATGTCATCATATCTCCATAAACATCCCACAGTGAATGGTGATACAAAAGTATAATCTCCAATGTTCAACTATAAATTGCTTATGTCATATTGTTTTTCATTCCACAATCCTATATTTTCAGTCCTTATTGACTTAGGAATTAGTAATTGATTAGATAATTCAGGAGTAACGTAATTATAATGTTTGGTGGGTGAAATAGAAATAGTGATATCTTTCCCTCCAAATGTCCCTTTGACTCTAAGCAGCAATGAAGAAGGTTTTTCCCATAAGTTTTTGGAAATCTTCCTTTTCCCTTGTTATTGGACTCCATTTTTCTTTTGTCGATAATTTACATTAAATAATACTTTATTATGAAACTTATATACCCCTGTTTTCTTCGATTTAGCCCTTTAATAATCTTTTTAATAATTTTTTTTCTCTTTTTCTTTTAAATTTCCTTTTTTCTGGTATCCTTAATCAATTTCCACTTATACTATCCCTTATTTTTTTATTATTAAATGTCTTTAAAATTAGGTGATATATATAAAAAAGTCTTCTTCCTAAAGAGAAAACCAATTTTTTTTTTAATATACTTCCACTACTTGAATTTCTTTTTTATAGAAACCTTTAATTAATTATATCCTTATTTTTTGGATTGAAAAAGTCCTCATTATGGATTTATATACAAAAAAACATTTTGATCCTTGAATGGTAGCTCAACAAGGGGTATCGGGATCATGATATGATTATGTGTGGTGTTGTGTTGTTTGCGTTGCCACTTTTGCCAATAGTCACGATTGTACAGAAGAACGATTATAGCACTAAATTAAAATTTTATATCAATGTATGGATGACCAACATACCACTATTACAGTGGACAAAAGTTTGGAGGTGGATGGTTGTACGGGTGATTGAAAAAAAATGGTGACTGGTACATAATGGAAACATAGTATGAAAAAAGTTTATTAATTGATGTATGGGCATATCAATTGCTACCAAGTCATAAAAAATGTACGGGCATAGATATTGAATGTCAGAATTCTATGGACTGTAGTGTTGGTACATTGGATATGTGTGTACAATTTTTTTGGTTTTTGGCTTCTTTTTTCATACTTTTAAAAAAATTTCTCTAGATAAATTTGTAGCAAAATAATTTCAAAGAAATATGAAATTATCTTTATTCGATTTTTAAGTACTTCGGTGTTCTGTTGAATGTGTAGTAGACTGATTTGTTTTTCTTCAACAAAATTTTTGGATTTTAAAATTTGTAGCGGAATCACTTTTTTTTCTTCAATGAAATATGAATGTCGAATGGCCAAGGGATGGTTGTGCTGAGTGGACCAAATATTAGAGAAACTATAAAGAATTTGAGTGTTGTAAAAAATCAACATATATGTTGCAAAGGGAAAATATATTTGACTAAACGTCTAGTGGCCAAGGGACAATATCAAAATCATTATTATACCTATTATTGCAGGATTTGTACTTATGCAAATCCCAACAAAAGACCCCAAATCTTCCGTATCTATAGAAGATCCTACCATTGTCACTTTAGTAAGAACTTCTCTCATTTTAGTGATGGAAGAAGTCCACCACAAGGGAGGCTTCCCTCCTGACCTCAAGGGATCAAAGTAGAAAGTATATTAGCCAAGCCTACCACCCCCTCTCTTGATCACCTAAATATTGGTCTAGGTCAAGGTAGTAAAAGAGGTATGAAGCGATTTGAGTACCTGCCCAGAAAAAGAACACTTTACAACATATACATGATTATTTCCAAGTCCAAACATACCATTAATACCTCTTAAAGAGACTAGACAATATAAGTTGCAAATTCTATTGTAAATTTACAACAATAGACAATGATATAACATCGGTAACTGATTCACAAAAAAAAAAAAAAATCCTCAGAAATGAAACAATTGACCATGAAAAATTAGCATACATACACTAGAATAATATCCAATTGTAAGATGCAATTTTTGAATGAGTTAGGACACCTTTACAAGAGTGTATGGAACAAATAGGAGTGTTATCAGATGGTTGTAGCAAACATTTGTACAACAACAACAAGGTATTGGAAACGTTTTCTAATGTTACTGTTAGTAAATTTAGTGGAATGCTTGAGAGAGCTGAAAGGAAGAGTTTGTTGATAAACTCACCATGAGAATTATCTAAAGCCAATGTATTTTAAGGGATATGGAGTCTTATAACAACAAATGAAACTAAGCTTGAAACTTGATCTAGTTGTAACCAAGAGGTAGGATTCAAACCCTAAGGTGCAAGCACATTTGGGCCTTAGGATTTGAATCTTGAGGAGAAGTATTTCTAGGATGCAAGCACATTTGGGCCCTAGAAATTGTTTCTCCCTTATTGTAGCTTCAACTAGGTAAAAAATCAAAAGTCCAGGGATAAAATCATAAAGTTCTAGCACTTTAAGGATTTAGGGTTCTAACCATAGCAAGGATATTTTCACAAACTTTGGAAAAAAATCACCTTGTGAGAGGAAGAAGCACTTATTTTCCTCTCTTAGGGTTTCACCAAGCAATACATCTAGCATAAAATAAAAAATTTACCATGAAACATAAATAGAATAAGAATACATTGCAGAAAATCCACTTACTTCATCCAATAAACCAAGAGATAAAACCCTAATTGTAGAAATTCCCATCCAAAAAAAAAAGAAACCATCCAAAAGTGACCTTCCAAAAATAGTGCATGAGAGAGATAGCCAATGACCCTTAGAGGGTGAAAATTTTATAAGTACTCTAACTAATGGTCAAAATTTATGAGGATAAAATGAAATGTTAGGGTGCAATTCTTATATGAGGATACCCTAATACAATTTTTCCACATAATTTGTCAACACCATAAAATAAGTGGGTTCGACCTCGTAATTGTCCTCTAACATAATGCTAAAATACAAAAATACATCATAAAACCCTAAAAAGGGTGATGTCATGCTCTAGAAGGGTGATGTCAAGATAGGAGAAGGTGATGTCATGCCTCCAAAGGCCAAGTGGCATCCTTTAGGGGTGAAAGATTATGAAGTGAGGTGTCTCTTCACCCAAAGCCATGCCAATCACCTCTGATGCCCATTCATCCATCAAAACCTATCCAAGAAGATGACGTCAAGGGCTAGAAGGTGATGTCAGGGGCATCCAAAGGCTACGTCCAAGGCTGAGAGGGTTGTAATAACGTCTCCAAGTGATGTTAGAACACTTTATACTACAACGTCCTCCATCCTTTGTACACAATGGGGTACCCTGCTCAACCTATGGGGATTCTAGCCCATGTGTGTGGAATAATGACCAGAAATGCTCAAACCATGCCCATTTATCCATTGTCCAAGGTTTTGAGAATGTGAGAGCCACTGCCTGAGGATGGTGAGTCACTAGATGACCCACTTCTCTCCATCACACGTGCCAAATTCCTGAAATGAAGGCATAACTTCATGGGTACAAGCCCATGATGTCCCTTAAGAACCATGCCAGGGCCATCCAAAACAAACCAAAGTATAAAACACGGTTAGACAAAGTTCATGAGAAACACTAGTACTTAAAATATGCAAAGTAAGCTATAACCTAAGATTTAATCCATGTAAGATAACTCAGCTCAATATCTGCTTCAATCATCACACTAGCCAAGACCCCATGTGAGTTACCAAGTTTAGGTATGGGAGGGTCTTCATCCAACCCTATTAGGTGTGCCACCTAGACAAGAAATAAAATAACCCAGGTAGAGGGATAGCTCTTGAGAGTGACAAGGGAAAGTAAATACCCACTAAGAGTAAGTGTGAAAGTGATATGGTTTATGGGTTACTTCATGGATTATGGTGTTAATACACCTCTATGAGAACCTTTGTGGAGGGTGTGCTTTCTCTCGAGTTACCCAATATTTTCATTCCACCTTCTTCCAAACCCCTTTAATAGCCGTATTACAAATCCCTTCCTTTTATATTATATTTTCTAGTCCCCTTTAAAAGGTTTCAAGATTTAGCATCAATTTTTTGGGACTAGGGTAGGCATTGAATGAATAGAGATAAAGTTGGAATGTATTTTGGTGGTCCTTCTTTTCTATGTTCACTTTCTTTTGTAGAGTCGTTTTCTTATTTCTTTATAGCATCTACGAAACAAACTATGGGTCTTCAAGGCCTCTTGCCGTGAGTGAATGGAACATAGTCAAGGTTTAGTATAATATGAGAGGATTCATGGTGGAAAGTGTCAAGTATGGTCAGGAGTGGAACATTACCCTTTGTAGCCCCCCCCAATATTACCCCTTTTCCCTGGGAGGTAACAACATAAGACTAGGGAACAAATGATGACAACCAAGGTGAAAGAAGGAAACTGACACAATTTCCCAAACAAGTGATCCATTATCCAACTTCAACCAAAGGTCCTCATCCACATGCCCGAAAAATTAATTACAACACTTTGCTTGAAATAAGGACTAACATACCTCATGGTGATGATGTCTTACCATCTCCCATAATCTGGGTTTCTTGAATGTGATGAGCCTCTATTGACCTGTGCTAGGAGGAAAATGGGGGGGCATGTTGGAATTCCATATTTGGACATGTTAATCATCATAATCATGGTGTTGATCATGTTCTCCATTGTGGCATCAAGACATGATCTCCTCCAATTAACCCTAGACACGGGGGGGGGGAGGTAACATTTGGCTCCAACATGGGGACATGTGCTCATCGTAGAGTGCATGCGAACCTCAATATATTTGGTTGTCCAAGACCTGAAATATTGTGCCCACTTAAACAAATAAATAAGTTTACAAGTATCTGTTGGTGGATGTGATCCACCGACTGCCATTGATAATCCAAAATCACGCTAAAAATAAAATTTTCCTTAGCGACGAAATGATAAACAAAAATATTCAATGATCAAGTGCAATTTCCTAACACATATTCATTATATGTAAACAACAAATCAACATGTATATGCAAGAATATAAAACTACATTGGAATGATATGCATGATGCAACATATATAAAAATGCAATGAAATATGAAAATGTCTTCCCTACCTAGTCTAGTCTATGTTAGTTGAAATGCTAGGTATAATCATATAACTAGTAAAACCATCCTAGCAATGTATCAAAACATCTACCCCTGTGCTTTATCATAAACCAAAATAAATATAAGTCAAGAAAAAAAAGGTCACAAGTTGAAGCATACATAACACCATAACTAGTCATAAAATGCAGCTCATGGAGGTGGGAGGGACGAAAAAAGTCATGCAAGGAGGCATCACCCCAAAATTTCCATATCCATCCCAGGATAAGGTCAAAAGAAAAAATTTCCAAGAAAAAAATTTATAATCAAAAGAAACTCTAATACAACATGCTTAAATTCCTTAAATATTAGGGTGATTACCTACCACAATACCTGAATTGTACCGTATGGAGCAAGAGCCAAATAATTTCCAAAAGCTAGCTGGTGTGGTGGATGATTTGACGATGGATCCATGTGTGGTGATAGAGAAAGTTTCCATATGTGCAAGTGGAAACTTCTAGTCATGTGATCTCTTGTCACTCCATGTCTGCAACCTAAGGGCCTAAAGATATCATCTCCTTATTTATCCCACAAAATGGGGATAACAGTTAGCTAGAAATGCGGTAAAATACATAGACCAAACTTACAAACATAGTAACAACAAACCTAAGGTTTGATAAGTAAAGGTGATGGAAAGAAACACTTCAAAGACTCAACAAATAGAAAAATATTAATTTCTAAAATAAATTAGGCAGCTGTAAAAAACATGAAAGAATATGCAATGAAGCTCAAGAAAACAAAAAAATGAATTTTCCTATTTATTTTTAGGTGGTTGAAGATGAATAAGACGACCATTTCCTTAGAGGGATTATGGGGTCACCACTTCAGATCCAAGTGAAGGCTAGGTTTTATGATAAAGTAGTGTTGAAAGGAACCATAAGGATTTCCTCTCAAGCACTACCTAGGGCTAGAAGGTTTTGTTCTAGGTTGCAAGCAAGGATTGGTCCATGAAGGAGCCCTTATTGGCAATAGACAAGGTGAACTTAAAGGCTATCCAAGAAAATGCTGAGAGCCACTAGACGTCCCACCTTAATGAATGAGAAGAGAACTTTAATGATCAAAGGGGAAGGTGAGAGAACTTACTTTGAATAAACTCTTCCAGTTTGGTTCAGACTACAAACCTCCAAAATATTTGGAAAATTATAAAGAAATCCGTCTAGATAAAAAAATAATTGAATATGAATCGTATGAATAATATATGAGATTATTACAATGAGAATGAGGGCCTGGACATATACCCACATAGGGGTTCCTTTTCATAAGAGACGTGACCTTTAATCCATAAGTTTTCCCTTCATTACATATTAGTTATTGATTATTAATTAGTGTTAATATATATATATATATATATATATATATATATATATATATATATATATATATATATATATATATATATATATATATATATTATTACATTGTCTGCCCCTTTCAAAATTCTTTGTCCTCTAAGAATAATTATGGAAGGCATTTATGTCTTGCTCTAGCTTGTGTTGTACTCACATAGTTCTCAATTATTGATACTTTTATGGTGGATTATATGAGATGATAGAAACTTTTAAGTGTTGAGCAGAATTGATGAACTATAAAAGGATCTGACCATCCTAAATTGACCCTTTGTGGAACATTATGCTTATATGATTCAGGAATTAATTTTTTCTCAATTGTTGATCTAAACCCAGGGGTGATAAGTTTCCAATAATTGATTGATTCTGTCACTCCTTAAAAAGGGTCAGTTATAGATCATTTTACTTGAGCGATTTGCAATTAAAGGTAAAGTTGAATTATTATAAGCTTGAATCCAAAGTGAATAAAACCTCCTTAGTTTTTCTTATGTGTTATATCTCATGCTTGCATTTAATATCATATGTGAAGAAATTCATGGAAAATCAACATAAGAACATAATACACATAATGGATATGACACTTTGCTTGATAATGGAGTTCACCCGATGTGGGCTACCTCTCCAGATCATGCTCCCAAAGATTGACTGATTTATTCTCCTTGTTGTAATGATGTCTCTCATTTACAAGTTATAAGGCCAAAGTCCCTTTTTGGTGACGACAACAAGAGATCGAAATGTGATCAGGAATGTATACAAGATTCAAAAGTTCTCATTCTCATGAGGAATCCATGATGCTGACATGGACATCATTCCCACATACTCAATGCATAAAAAGAGGAAGAATAAAAGATGATCCCCATCAACATGGAGCCATCAAATGCGTTAGATATTCTGGTCAGATCCAAGCATAAATATGCAACCCATACAAGATCCCGAAACAACGAGATTTATAACTACTTCATTGGCCACTTATCATGCAAGTGCCACAATTTCTCTTTCACATTTAATTGATTGGTTTGATGTGGAAGAAGAGAAGAAAATAATAGATAGAAGGAATAAGTTGGTCATGATGCCTTGTTGCAGCCTCTCCACGCTCCTTCAAACCTGTAAAACGCATGTTATGCTACAAAATTTAATAACAAAACAACATAATGAAATCATGCTTACAATGGCTTCTCCAGAACTTATCTTTTTGATCTGAAGCTGTGCTGCAAAAACATACCTTGTTGTTGGATTCGCGTCACCGAATTACCCAAAAAAGAAAATGAAATAGTCTCCATCGGACAGAGGCACTCTCAGGCCTCCTCTAGACCTCTCCCTCGATCTGTGTCCAAGTATGCAATTAATGCACTAGAATTTGCATTGAAATTCATGCCCGGTACGACCTCCTACGGAATGGTGCATGCCTCCTTTCCCCCCCATGCATTGGAAAAGTTTAGTTCTTAAAGTAAAACTGGGGCAGATTAAACAATATTGTCGTTTGGCCTAGTGGTTATCGAAGCCTATGTTAAGGTGTCTGTTGTTGGGGGAGGTCCTGGGGTCAAACCTGCGGGCCTCCCTTTTGGTGCATTTGTTACAACCATCCCCCCCCCCGTTTAAAACCTTTTCCAGATTTATCGGACCGCTGCAAGATATGGTGGAATTGTCGCTAAGTTTGGTGGAGTGGACAGAACCACCATTAATTTTAGCAGAAGGTTTGGTTGTCGTATTCTGTTTAGCGGTGTGTCTAATTTTGGTAGAATTTCCAAATGTAGCGGGACCTTTGCCAGATTTGGGGGGGTCTGCTATTATATTTTTTTTTTCAAATTCGGTCACATGCCCTCATTTGGAATTTCAGGAGTGCCACATGGCACCCTCTGATTGGGCCACGTGGTGCCCAAATATTGTCCCACTGCTGTCAATTCACCTACCACATAGTTGTTGACTGTACCTACCACGTCATCTGTACAGAGTGCCATGTCAGTTGTATGGACTACCACGTCAGCTTGTACGAACTGCCACTTCATCTGCCATGTCATCCACCATGTCACTATACAGACTACCACGTCAGACTGTATGGAATTCCACCTCATCAACCACATCACTGTATGGACTGTACGAAATTCCACGTGGCACGATCCGACTGGTCCACGGATCGGCTCGAAAATGCCAAATATGGGTGACATGTGGAAATATTTGGTGCTTCCACATCATCATGCTGATGTTAGCATGCCATGTGTGTTGTACAGATGCTGACATCATCTGTATGGATGATGACATCAATAGTACAGATGCTGACTCATCCCTGTTGACTAGGTTAGGTTGACCAAACTTTGACCATGAATATATTTCAATCTGTAACTCCATTTGACGATCCATTTGTGTTTTTGTAAATCTTGCAACGTTCTCTTCGCAATCATTCCATTTCCACTAAGTTTTAGGAACTTTTAATTTTTCCCTTTCTCTGTCTTCTAAGACCATTCTGGGCCTCCTGGGAGACTTCTGAAACTTCCATGATGTTCCCTAGATCCATCTATATCACGCCTTCCAACTGAAAGGAATTTTTGTCCCCAAATGTCACATCCCCAACCACCCATGCTGGGGCATTCTACTCCAGAGAACACTTTTTTTTCTCTTTGCGGAACATACTGTAACATACCCAACATCCAACTGAGCTATGCCACATAAATTTTTGAACTACATGCAATTAAACTATATACACAGAACTCTTGTAGAACTTTATATATAAAATGTAAATAGAAAAATGCATTCTGTAATTGCATGGATTCATATTGAAATAACAGTAAACACATACATGTAGCATATACAGGCAACACCCATAACTATAAAGATAGTTATAACCAAACATAGGATAAACCCACAAAAATAACACGTAAATAATAATGCATCATGTAAATTTGTCACACAGTTGACACTTATCTTGGTAAGAATATCACCAATTGCGTGCAGACCTTCCACAAACCTCCCAGTGTTAGACTACACTGCTCATCACTCTCAGTAGTGGGTCACCCCCGAGTTGGGACTAAACTCCACCCGGGTAAAGGGTTTCCTAACCAGGCTAATGGCTCATAGAACACAGGAAAGACTCTGTCACAGGTGACAAATCAAACTAACAACCTACAGTCCCTCATTCCCCACATGTCTTTCCCACCCCAGAAGTGTGCCCCTTCTTTTCTCAACAGTCCTTCGGTTACCCCACTTCCTTTTCGGGATTCAACAAAAGGCCAGACAGGAAGTCTTAGAGCCCTGTAGCTATAGTTTAACACCTTCAGGAAGTCAATTCCAAACAATTCTCTCACCCAGAGAGGAATTTCTCACGGGCCTGACAACCCGCCTATTCAATATCCCATGGGCCTGATAACCTGCTTCTTCAGTCCAAATCCCAAGCTAACCAGCTACACAAACAAGTATGGATATGGTTACAGGTTCAGGTATAGTGACATGAAGGCACAGAAGATACATAAATGAGTGTGTGAATGCCCATGGATGATCGACTGGATGACTGAATGATGGAAAATGAACTAAGTCCCAACAATAAGTATGCATGTCCCCAACTTGACACTTGTCATGTTGGGAGCTACTTTGGCTCACTTGTCCCCAAATTTAGAACTTAAGATAAAATAAATATTCATACTTTATACTTTAAGAAATATAAATATAATATTCCTTTTTGGCTTAAGCTCCCTGACTTAGCCCCTTTTCCTTAAATTTTATACCCCACCCTTTCCCTAACTAGTGGAGTTAGTCCCCCATACTATTTTATCGTGGTCGGTCTGCACGCAGTGATGTATTTTATATTAATGATGAGACATATACAAAAATAGGTGCAATGGCCTTTAACATATAGGCTCTCTGGCCTAATCATCACAAAAATGGCTCACCAGCCTATAAAACACAACATATACACAAAGGCTCCCTGGTCTCAAAATCGTGCGCACTTAATTTGCTGCGTGCGATATCCTGGAATGTGCACACTTCATCATTTTACTGCATAGTACATGCACACACTATGCCATGAAAGGTGCATACAAATATGATATCAAACAACTTACTAGATTATGTACATTTTCATTTATATTTACAATTGGGTTCGGCCTAGGGATATTACACCAAAAGTCTTTACATTATAAGTTCCATGTCCATTGGACTTACAATAATAAACCCATACCCAAACTACCTCACAAGGCCTAACAATATCAACATGTTCCAAAAAAGAAGTGATCAATAGTTATCACTTTTACATAATACCCTTCTACGGGGTCTTAATCGCAACATGTGATTTACAAAGATGACCAGTCTCAATTAAATCAAGGATTTTTCCCATTTATTCAACCATTATGTCGAACATGTCCTCTTTACCAAACTGTCCTTTCTCCAGTAGTTGGTCTTCTCTTGGTGGTGGATTTCCCTGTTGCACTGCCTGATGAACTGTCTCCCTCAGGGGTGTGTGCCTGGTATTCTTGTTCCTCTTTGGATGTAGATATGGATGTAAGGCCCAACAAGTGGCCTCATGATGCCCATCTCTGCTACAATCGCTGCAGTAGCCTTTCTCCTTCATAGGTGCATTTCCCCTGCTCTTTTCTGTGTGTGGAAAGAAATATTCCATCCTCCTCCTTCTCCTAGTTTCCATGACCTTCCTGCACAATGAATTTCTCTTCCAAAATAGGGACACCGCGTGGTTATTTAATACAAAAAAAGTGCATGGTATTTGATGCCACAAGGTCTGTTTTATATTATTAACATGCTTATAATCAAATGGAATTTTGGAGTTTCTATATTTATTATACCTCTGTGAGTTTCCTCTAGAGTTAGACTAGCAAGAAGAGTTGGTCTCAACTCTACCATTGTGATGCTCATCTCTCCTTGGAGATTTCTCTAATCCTTGATCATGAGAAGTTGGGCTCTCGGCCTGCACTAAATCAATTTCATCTCTTGATGAACTATTGAACTCTGGAATCTCAGTGACTATCCTGGGGTCTTCTTCCCGAATAGTTTTGGAGATTTCTCCAACATCCTTTGGGACATATACTATCCTGGCATATCGAGGCCAAACCACTGCCTCGATGGGATCCATAATACCTTGGCCATTGGTTCCAATACCTCCTCCTTCATATCCCATTTTTCTCATCAAATTTAAGTCGATGCAAGAAGCATATTGTTCAAGGATTTCAAGCGAATCATCAACATTAATCAAGAAAGGAACTACACATGGTTTATTTACTTCCATCTCAAACTCGGACTCTAGGTCTATTTCTTGAGATGTGTCCAGCTATTCCTGGTGAGAAGGATCAGTGGAAGATGCTTCTAGGAATCCTCCTTGGTTTCTAGATGCCTGTAGGTCATCTTGATTTGTTTGAAAAAGTGTGCATGCATTTTCACTATCATTCTCTCTCTCATAACTGGTGAAGTTACCCTGGTCACAAGATGGTCTCATCACCGTCTCATTCGTATAGCCTTCCCCTGCCTGCATCTTCATGGCTTGTAACTGATCTTGCAAATTTAAGTGCTCTCCCTCTGCAACATGCAACAATGTATTCAATCCAACATTCTCTTCTTGAAGCATTTGGTTGAGCTCTTGAAGCTCATCGAACCACGACTGTTTTGGCGATATTGCCATCCTTAGCTTCAACACTTGCAATCGATATCAAGACTTCTATGATACCACATGATCTGAACCCGAGGGTGATAAGTTTCCAATAATTGATTGATTCTGCCACTCCTTAAAAAGGGTCAGTTATAGATCGTTTTACTTAAGCGATTTGCAATTAAAGGTACATTTGAAGTCTTATAAGCTTGAATCCAAAGTGAATAAAAGCTCCTTAGTTTTTCTTATGTGTTATATGTTGTGCTTTCATTTAATATCCTATGTGTGGAAATTCATGGAAAATCAACATAAGAACATAATACACATAATGGATATGACACTTCCCTTGATAACGGATTTCAACCGATGTGGGCTACCTCTGTGGGTCATGCTCCCAAAGCTTGACCGCTTTATTCTCCTTGTTGTAATGATGTCTCTCCTTTACAAGTTGTAAGGCCAAAGTCCCTTTTCGGTGATGAAAACAAGAGATCAGAAAGTGATCAGGAATGTATACAAGCTTCACAAGTTCTCATGCTCATGAGGCATCCATGATGCTGACATGGACATCATTCCCACATACTCAATACATAAAAAGAGGAAGAATAAAAGATGATCCCCATCAACATGGAGCCATCAAATGCCATAGATATGTTGCTCATATCCAAGAATAAATATGCAGCCCATACAAGATCCTGAAACCACGAGATTTAGAATTGCTTCATTGGCTACTTATCATGCAACTGCCAGAATTTCTCTGTCACATGTAACTGATTGGTTTGATTTGGAAGAAGAGAAGAAAAGAATAGATAAAAGGAATAAGTTGGTCATGCTACTTTGTTGTAGCCTCTCCACACTCCTTCATACCTGTAACACACATGCTATGCTGCAACATTTAATGACAAAATAACATAATGAAAAACATGCTTACATTGGCTTCTCCATAACTTATCTTGTTGATCTAAAGCTCTGCTACAAAAAGAGACCTCGCAGTTGGATTCACGTCGCTGAATTACCTAAAAACAACTGTTAAATCATCTCCATCGGACACAGGAAATCTCAGGCTTGCTTTGGATCTCTGCCACGATCCGTGTGCAAGTCTGCAATTAATGCACTGGAATTTGCATTGAAATTCATGCCTAATACGACCTCGTACAGATTGGTGTGCACCTCCTTCTTCCCCCATGCATTAGTGAAGTTCAGTTCTTAAAGTAAAACGGGGGTGGATTAAACAATGTGGTCGTTTGGCCTAGTGGTTATCAGAGCCTATGTTAAGGCGTATGTTGTTGGGGGAGGTCTCGGGGTGAAACCCACATGCCTCCCTTTTGGCGCATTTGTTACAACCATCCCCCCCATTTAAAAACTATGCCAGATTTATTGGGTTGCTGCAAGATATGGTGGAATCGCCACCAAGTTTGGTGGAGTGGATGAAACCACCATTAATTTTAGCAGAAGGTTTGGTTGTCGTATTATGTTTGGCGGCGCGTCTAATTTTGTTGGAACCGCCAGATGTAGTGAGACCTCTTCCATATTTGTGAATTTTGGAATTTCAGGAGTCCACTAGATTTGGGAATTTTAGAATTTTGGAATTTCGGAATGTCACATGCCATCATTAGCAATTTTGGGAGTGCCACATGGAACCCTCTAATTGGGCCATGTGGAAACCAACTATTGGCCCACTGTTTTCCAGTCACCTTCCATGCAGTTGTTGATTATACCTGCCATGTCAACTTCCACATCATCTATATGGACTGCCATGTCAGCCTGTACGAACTACCACGTCATCTACCACATCATCCACCACGTCACTATATAGACTACCACGTAATCCTATACAAACTTCCACATCATCTTCCATGTCATTGTATGAACTATACAAATTGCCACGTGGCATGATCCGATTGGTCCATGGATAGACCCGAAAATGCCAAATATGGGTGACACGTGGCAACCTTTGGTGCTTCCATGTCATCATGCCATGTGTCACCTTCCTTCTCCTTCCATGTGTATTGTACAAATGCTGACATCATTCATACAGATGATGACATCAACAGTACAGATGCTAACTCATCCTTGCTGACTAGGCTAGGTTGACCAAACTTTGACCGTGAATATATTTCAATCCGTAACTTTGTTTGACAAGCCGTTTGCGCCGTTGGAAATATTGCAACGCGCTCTTCACGATCATTCCATTTTCACTAAGTTTTGGGAATTTCTAAATTTTCCCTTTCTCTACCTACTGAGACCATTCTGGGCCTCCTGGGACACTTCTGAAACTTCCGTGATGTTCACTAGACCATCTGGATCAATTGTACCAGCATTAACATTTTTCAGATGATAGTACAATTGTTTCCCTTTTGAGCGACATTGATAGTTTGACTGGTTAAAGTGTCTGCTCTTGTGATTGGGATTCCAATAAGGTGTCTTGGAAGCATGAATTTCCTTTATTGTACCTATAGTGTGCTAGAGATTTACTTTTGTTGTTTCATCGTCTTCCTACAATAGGTTTTTGATAGATGCATTTCTATTAGTAAGCACACTTGTAACTTCCATTATTTGTACTCCAAATCCTTATATGTATTTTCTCCAACTGGATTGGAATCTTTTTGAGTTGTGATATCCACTGGATCTGTATTTGTTCCTTTCTTCAAAACTTGTATTTTAACACCTAGAGATTTTGATGCTTCCTTCTCGATAATTTTTTCTAACTTATTTTGTAGTGACTTCTTGTCATTTTCAAGATTCTTGATTTGCGTAAGTAGGTTTTGATTATGATTCTTTAAGTGTGCAAGCTCTTCATTTTTTTATTTTTCAACTTCTTTAATGTCTGAATTTTCAAGTTTCTCATCTTTCAACATTATTATTTTTTCCCGCAAGTTGATTATCCTCTAATCGACACAACTTCTTAAAATGGAGGCCTTTTCTGAGTTGGCAACATTTCCTCGTTTCCATATTTTTTGGATTGAAAAAGTCCTCATTATGGAGGCCTTTTCTGAGTTGGCAACATTTCCTTGTTTCCATATTTTTTGGATTGAAAAAGTCCTCATTATGGATTTATATTAAAAAAAACATTTTGATCCTTGAATGGAAGCTCAACAGGTGGTATCGGGATCATGATATGATTATGTGTGGTGTTGTGTTGTTTGCTTTGCCACTTTTTTCAATAGTCACGATCACACTCAATTAAAATTTTATACCAATGTATGGATGACCAACGTACCATTGTTACAGTGGACAAAAATTTGGAGGTGGATGGTTGTACAAGTGACTCAAAAAAAATGGTGACTAGTACATAATGGAAACATAGTATGAAAAAAGTTAATTAATTTATGTATGGGGTATCAATTTCTATCAAGTCATACAAAATGTATGGGCATAGAAATTGAATGTCAAAATTCTATGGACTGTAGTGGTTGTACATTGGATATGTGTGTACAAAGTTTTTTGTTTTTGGCTTCTTTTTCGTACTTTAAAAAAAAAAATCTCTAGATAAATTTGCAGCAACATAATTTCAAAGAAATATGAAATTATCTTTCTTCAATTTTTAAATACTTCGGTGTTCTTTTGAATGTGTAGTAGACTGATTTGTTTTTCTTCAACAAAATTTTTGGATTTTAAAATTTGTAGTGGAATCACTTCTTTTTCTTCAATGAAATATGAATGTCAAATGGCCAAGGGTTAGTTGTGGTCAGTGGACCAAATATTAGAGAAATTATGAAGAATTTGAGTGTTGTAAAAAATCAACAGATATGTTGTAAAGGGAAAATATATTTGACTAAAATTCTAGTGGCCAAGGGCCAATATCAAAATCGCTATTATACCTATTATCGCAGGATTTCTACTTATGCAAATCCCAACACAAGACCCCAAATATTCCGTAACTATAGAAGATCCTACCATTGTCACCTTAGTAAGAACTTCTCTCATTTTAGTGATGGAAGAAGTCCACAACAAGGGAGGCTTCCCTTGTGACCTCAAGGGATCAAAGTAGAAAGTATAGTAGCCAAGCCTACCACCCCCTCTCTTGATCAACTAACGATTGGTCTAGGTCAAGGTAGTAAAGGAGGTATGAAGCAGTTTCAGTACCTGCCCAGAAAAAGAACACTTTACAACATATAAATGATTATTTCCAAGTCCAAGCATGCAATTAATACGTCTTAAAGAGACTAGACAATATAAGTTGCAAAGGCTATTGTAAATTTATAGCAGTAGACAATGATATAACATCGATAACTGATTCACAAAAATAAATAAATTAATGCTCAGAAATGCAACAATTGACCATGCAAAATTAACATATGTACACTAGAATAATATCCAATTGTAAGATGCAATTTATGAATGAGTTAGGAAACCTTTACAAGAGTGTATGCAACAAATATGAGTGTTATCATATGGTTGTAGAAAACATTTGTACAACAACAAGGTATTGGAAACGTTTTCCAATGTTAGTGTTAGTAAAGTTAGTGGAATGCTTGAGAGAACTGGAAGGAAGAGTTTGTTGATCAAATCACCATGATAATTCTTTAAAGCCAATGCATTTTAAGTATTATGGAGTCTTATAACAACAAATGCAACTAAGCTTGAAACTTGATCTAGTTGTAACCAAGAAGTGGGATTCAAACCCTAAGGTGCAAGAACATTTGGGACTTAGGCTTTGAATCTTGAGGAGAAGTATTTCTAGGATGCAAGCACATTTGGGCCCTAGAAATTGTTTCTCCCTTATTGTATCTTCAACTAGGTCAAAAATCAAAAGTCTAGGGATAAAATCCTAAAGTTCTATCACTTTAGGGATTTAGGGTTCTAACCCTAGCAAGGATATTTTCACAATCTTTGGAAAACAATCACCTTGTGAGAGGAAAAATCACTTATGTTCCTCTCTTATAGTTTCACCAAGTAATACATCTAGCATAAAATAACAAATTTATCATGAAACATAAATAAAATAAGAATATATTGCAGAAAATTCACATACTTCATCCAAGAAACCAGGAGATAAAACCCTAATTATAGAAATTCCCATCCAAAATCAGAAAAAACCATCCAAAAGTGACCTTCCAAGAATAGTGCATGAGAGAGATAGCCAATGACCCTTAGAGGGTGAAAATTTCATAAGTACTCTAACTAATGGTGAAAATTTATGAGGATAAAATGAAATGTTAGGGTGCCCTTCTTATATGAGGATACCCTAATACAATTTTTCCACATAATTTGTCAACAACATAAAATAAGTGGGTTCAACCTCATAATTTTCCTCTAACATAATGCCAAAATACAAAAATACATCATAAAACCCTAAAAAGGGTGATGTCATGCTCTAGAAGGGTGATGTCAAGATAGGAGAAGGTGATGTCATGCCTCCAAAGGAAAACATTGGGCCTCCAAAGGCCAAGTGGCATCCTTCAGGGGTGAAAGAGTGTGAAGTGAGGTGCCTCTTCACCCAAAGACATGTCAATCACCTCTGGTACCCATTCACCCATTCATCCATCAAACCCTATCCAAGAAGATGATGTCAAGGGATAGAAGGTGACGTCAGGGGCCTCCAAAGGCTATGTCCAAGGTTGAGAGGGTTGTAATCACGTCTCCAAGTGATGTTAGAACACTTTCTACTACAACTTCCTCCACCCTTTGTGCACAATGGGGTACCCTGATCAACCTGTGGGGATTCTAGCCCATATGTGTGGCATAATGACCGAAACTTCTCAAACCATGCCCATTTATCCATCGCCCAAGGTTTTGAGAATGTGAGAGACACTGTTTGAGGATGTTGAGTCATTGGATGAGCCACTACTCTCCATCACACATGCCAAATTCTTGCAATAAAGGCATAACTTCCTGGGTACAATCCCATGATGTCCCTTAAGAACCATGTCATGTCCATCCAAAACAAGCCAAAGTATAAAACATGGTTAGTCAATGTTCACAAGAAACACTAGTACTTAAAACATGCAAAGTAAGTTATAACCTAAGATATAATCCATGTAATATAATTTAGCTTAGTATCCACTTCAATCATCACACTAGCCAAGACCCCATGTGAGTTACCAAGTTTATGTATGGGAGGGTCTTCATCCAACCCTATTAGGTGTGCCACCTAGACAAGAAATAAAATAAACCAGGTAGACAGATAGGTCTCGAGAGTGACAAGGGAAAGTAAAAACCCACTAAGAGTAAGTGTGAAAGTGATATGGTTTATGGGTTACTTCATGGATTATGGTGTTAATACACCTATATGAGAACCTTTGTGGAGGGTGTGCTTTCTCTTGAGTTACCCAATATTTTCATGCCACCTTTTCCCAAACCCATTTAATAGCCATATTACCAATCCCTTCCTTTTATATTATATTTTCTAGTCCCCTTTAAAAGGTTTCAAGCTTTAGGATCAATTTTTTGGGACTAGGGCGAGCACTGAATGAATAGAGATAAAGTTGGAATTGATTTTGATGGTCCTTAGTTTCTATGTTCACTTTCTTTTCTAGAATAGTTTTCTTATTCCTTTATAGAATCTGCAAAACAAACTATGGGCCTTCAACCCCTCTTGTCATGAGTGAATGGAACACAGTCAAGGTTTAGTATAACATGAGAGGATTCATGGTGGAAAGTGTCAAGTATGGTCAGGAGTGTAATGTTACCCTTTGGAGGCCTCCCCAATATTACCCCTTTTCCTTGGGAGGTAACAACATAGGACTAGGGAATGAACGATGACCACCAAGGTGAAAGAAGGCAACTAACACAATTTCCCAAACAAGTGATCCATTATCCAACTTCAACAAAAGGTCTTCATCCACTTGCCCGAAAAATTAATTACAACACTTTTCTTGAAATAAGGATTAAAATACCGCATGGTGATGATGTCTTACCATCTCCCATACTCTGGGTTTCTTGAATGTGATGAGCCTTTGTTGACCCGTGATGGGAGGAAAAGGAGGGGGCATGTTGGACTGCCATATTTGGACATGTTGATCATGATAATCATGGTGTTTATCACATTCTCCATTGTGTCATCAAGACATGATCTCCTCCAATTACCCCTAGACATAGGGGGGTAACATTTGGCCCCAACATGGGGACATGTGCTCATAGTAGAGCGCATGAGAACCTCAAAATCTTTGGTTGTCCAAGACCTACAATTTTTTGCCCATTTAAACAAATAAATAAATTTATAAGTATCTTTTAGTGGTTGTAATCCACCGATTGCCATTGATAATCCAAAATCACGCTAAAAATAAAATTTTCCTTAGCTACAAAATGATAAAGAAAAATATTCAAAGATCAAGTGCAATTTCATAACACGTATTCAGTATATGAAAACAAGAAATCAACATGTATATGCAAGAAGATAAAACTACACTAGAATGATATGAATGATGCAACATATATACAAATGCAATGAAAGATGAAAATGTCTTCCCTACCTACTCTAGTCTATGTTAGTTGAAATGCTAGGTATACTCATATAACTAGTAAAACCATCCTAGCAATGTATCAGCACATATACCCCTATGCTTTATCATAAACCAAAATAAAGACAAGTCAAGAAAAAAAAGGTCATGATTCGAGGCATACATAATACCATAACTAGTCATAAAATCCAACTCATGGAGGCGAGAGAGAGGGAAAAAGTCATGCAAGGAGGCATCACCCCAATGTTTCCCTATCCATCTCGGGATAAGGTCAAAAGAACAAGATGAAGGAAAATACTCATCCTCAGCCACCAAGTCAACACTTGAATAACGAGAAGGAATGAGAAGGAACCTAAGGAAAAATATAAGGTTACCCATGGTATAAGAAAGAGATAAGTAGGGGATCAAACCAGATCTAGAGTAAAAACATTTCTCCCAACCCAAGGCTTGTTGGTCATGTGTGTGAAACCGAAAATCCTCACAACAAACCATAGGTTGAAAAAATTCTATCCTATAGGAAAGTGACTATCATGAGAAATATTTCCAACTGTATCTATAGTGGAATATCAAGGTGAGAAAGGAGAAGGATGGAGACTCCTGTCACAAAATTCCTGCTCTAGGAAAACCATGCCCTTACCCTCATCAAAATTAGAGCACAATAGTGGTTGAAAATTTTATTCGTAGAATAAATCCAAGTGCTCAAAAGAATAAGTATCAACCCCCCTGGGATATGATCGGAAATCATTATGAGAATGATGCACTAAGATCTCCTTAGGTGGTTGGAACACATATGTAATCATGCCACCTTCTTATTGACAAACATCTGAATCAATAGAAATTTCATATGGTTGTTCTAACGACAACAATTGAAAATGACCTTCAATATCATAAATGGGATCTCCATTAAATCCATGAAATGGATTATTTTGAGAATGACATGAAGGAAGAAATATAACTGAGATATAACAAGGAAATACATAGAGATATTGCAAGGTGTTGGAATACTGAGAGGGGTGGGTGAACCAGTATTGAGCAATTTTACCACTTTTAACCAGAATATGTATGCATCAATTAATACAAAATTATAACTTATTCCTTCATTTAACATTTCATAAACATATAACCATAAGCATATCAATTCAACAATATATCACACCATACATAGTACACCAACATTTAGTTGGAAACCCAAATGGGATAAAACCACAAAATTCTTTCTTATATATCAAAGATTGCATTCATAGGAAGCACCAACTTACAAATTATCTAGAACCAATTGGAAGGAGGCTCCAAACCCCTATTTATAGGATCTAACCCGAAGGAATATGTTAGCACTGGACGTCACCTTTGGATTGCTTCAGAGGTAAGCCCATTTCCTATCAGTTTGTATGTCATAGTGAATAATTTAGGAGAGGTAAAATGGGTGCAGACTTGGGATCTTGTTGCTTTAAACTCAGAAACACTGAGCTGATACACATATATAAATGAGGTCTTGGTCTAAATTTAGTCAGTAATTTCATATAGTGGTGAGCAAGTGGAAGAACATGAGGAAAACGTGAAGGTCTACTATGGATATCAGGTCTTCCAGCAACCTCTAGAGGAAAAGTTTCAGACGCAAGATCCTCTTGGATATAATAACTTTAAGAAACTAAAAAACGTTGTAACAACAAATGCAATCAATCCTACATTACACTATAGTCACAAAACTCGATTGGATCATTTATACCCGAGCTCTCAGAATCAGAAGAAAAGAAATGAAGGAGAAACTGACTTCCATTAAACAAGAAGTCTCAAGTAATTATACATAATCGGAGAACCATAGTACTCATCAAAACTTTACAATTGGGAGTGTACCTCTACCATCGACCCTAACGAAATATGAGAATGACTCCTATATACTCAAAACCAAAATCGTAGAATCAAGCTCGAGTCATCGTATTGAGGCATTACGTCTGCATGCTTCCTGACAGACTGTGCATGCAATCTTTGGTCAGTTGTGAACTTCAGTAAGATGCAATTGTGTTCCATAATGGGCCTACAAATGAGTTGACCAACTGATAGTCCTTTCCTGGGATTTCCATTTATGGTGGAAATGATGCCCAACCACCACCAACTACTTCAATAACTGTGTCATTGGGATCTTAGAGGCCCGAGTCAACTTTTCACCTAAAGGACATGGAAATTTTCCCTTGGATGTCTATTTCTTCATTGGATCGCTACAAGGGGACACAGTTGGTGGATGTGAATAAAGCTGACGGGGCAGAGGTGATTGGTGCGATCAGCATGGAATCAACGGACGAGGGATGGCCAGGTGGATAGATGTGATAGAGGAAAGGTGATTGGGAGAACGAGGGAAACAAAAAATGTGTGTGATGAGGTGTAACAGGACAAAGGTGAAGTGGCACGGGACCATGATGTGGAGGTAGAAGAGAGACTGTGGTAGTAAGTGCAGTGGGGATAACCTTCCCAGATGGAGGTGATATGGAGTACGAGGGGAGAATACATGGCAGGAGATGGTAGGCAGAAGTGAAGAGGGATATGACGCGGAGGTGAGTGGAGGACAAGTGTGCTGCAATGAAAGGATTAGGGGGAGCGAGAGATGTGATAGTCAGAGGAGAGAGATGGAGT
>ML779353.1:65217-94479 GCA_009831015.1 Picea engelmannii
AGTGGGGGGGGCGACATTCAAAAAACACCAACTCGGACCCCCCCTGTTAAAGGTAGAATGACGAGGGGGGTCTGATATGGGACCTGCGCTGTAGATGTGAGCGTGCATATCTCAACTGCCCAGATCTACGTGTTGCTTAGCGTGACACGCCCGTGCACACAAAACTTAGGATAAGTGGGTTTTTAGCCTATTTCTTGCCTCTTTTTACCAAAATGCGAACTTCTTAGGGAAACACCTCCCTTTACAAATAAATTTGATAACATTAGGCTCCATGGGGTATGGCTTGCTCCCTGTGAGATGCCAAGAACTCTTCTGTAGTTTTAGTGTCTTACTGTTGGGTTATGGATTTACCTATAGAACTGAATACAAAATAAAAACAATATTTACAAAAGCATGGGAGCCACTCATGGCTCAGGTAAAGAAATTCTTCAGAAAATGCCCATTTACAGGGTGACCAAAAACTTCAACACCCTATAGATCTTGTAGTCTATAAGTATTATTTGGAAATACCTCAGAAACTTTGAAGGGCCCAATCTAGAAGGGATTCAAATTTCCCATGCTTTCCCTTGTCTTGTCTAGGTGCATCCCATTTAAGTATCATATCTCCCAACTGGAAATCCTTCTTCCTACTCTTCTTATCGAAGGCCTGCTTGATCTTCTGCTGACAGTCATGCGCTCTGCCCATCACCTTCTCTCTAGTCTGTTGGACTTCTACCAGTCGACGAATTCTTTTGATCATATCATCAAGCTCTCCTTGATAATACTGAAAGAACCTTGCTACAGGCAGAGAAAGATGAGAAGGGAAAATTTCTTCAGTCTCATATACAAGTTGGAAAGGAGAGATTCCCAGGGACCTCTTTGTTGTCACTAGATCATCCCATAGAGAAAATTTGAGCTTTGAATCCCAGGCCTTCTTATTTTCCTCTAGCAATATTTTGATGATCTTTATCGGGCTCTTGTTAGAGGACTCTGCTAATCTGTTTCCTTGGGGATAGTAGGGGGTGGAGTGGATCAATGAAATTTCGAACTACTCATAGAATTTGATCAATGGTTCATCCTTTAAGGATGTAGTGTTATCAGTGACGATTTTGTTCAGACAACCAAACCTTGGCATAATATGTTCAAGGAAACCAATGATCACTTTGTGAGAAACACACCTTGTGGGGATAACTTCTATCCATTTGGTGAAATAATCTATGGCAGTTAGGATCCACCTGTGATGACCACTTGAAGGAGGGTGAATATCCCCAATAAAGTCTAGGCCCCACTGTTGAAAGGGACCTGAAGCTACTACAGGCTTAAGTGTCAGTGACTTGAGTTTATGCTTTCCAGAGAATTTCTGACAATTGATACAATCCCTGACATTTGCACAAACATCTGTGAATAAAGTGGGCCAGTAGTACCCAACCCTAAGAATTGTTTAGGCAATATTTCTCCAAAAGTGATGTCCTCCACACAGGCTATCATGGAAATCAAACATAATTGTTTGGGCCTCTTGTGGGTCTAGACATCTCAAAAGCACACCTAGAGGGTCTTTCCAATACAAGACCTGGTCAATGAGGAAATACCTGATTTCTTTGAGCTTTAATTCTCTTTCCTTTATTCTTCCCATACCATCAGGGGGTCTCAACTCTTGCAGAAAAAATATAATGTCTTTGTACTAGGTACATTCTTCCAGTGGAGGGTATCCTGTGGATTTTTATCAGAAAACTCAATTTGCTGAATTTTTGAGCAAGTGTTGATGAAGTTAACCCCCAAAGTTTTACAATTAGATTCAGCCAACATCTTGGCTAAACCTTGGGATTTAACTGGCCTGGTGGGATTTATTTCTATATCAAACTCAAGGATTTTGGCAATCCACTTACTCCTTCCATCTATGTTAGGCTGGATGCGAATTTCCTTCACAACAACTGAAGGGACGTATGGAATAACCCTTGAATGAAGGACTTCGATTATGAAAGCCTTGAGGGATTTCACCAAGGCATAGGCCTATTTCTCCATGATGTCATATTTTGCCTCTGCATCTGTCATTGCCTTGCTGAAAAATGAAATTGGCTGCTCCAGCCCTTCAGAATTCTTCTACAAAAAAACAACTACCATCGTATCAAAAGAAGAAAAAAGAAAATCATAAAATCCTTGGAATAATCAAGACTGATAAGCACAAGTTCCCCAGTCAATGCCTTCTTGATCTGGCTGAAGGATTCTCTAGACTCAACAATCCAATTTACTTCATTTCCCTTTTTGAGCATGACTGTGATATGCTTCACCAGTTCAGAAAAATTTGAAACACATCTTCTCAGAAAATTAATTTTTCCTAGGAAAGACTGAACATCCTTCTTGGATCTGGGAAGTGAAAAGATTTGAATATCTTCTACCCTGTTTTAATAAATCCTAACTCCTTCAGCTGATACTATGTTCCCTAGTAATTTTCCCTCCTTCATGGCAAACAATGATTTCTTAGGATTTAGGGAAAGGCCAAACCTTCTGCATTTCAAGAAGACTTTCTTCAGATGATAGAGGTGTTCTTTATCAGATCTGGAAAAGACTGTTATATCATCTAGATATATGACCAAAAATGTATCCTTCTCCCCAATGAAGGTGATGTCCATGGCTCGCTGAAAGGTTTCTCCTATGTTCATCAATCCAAAGGGAATTTTGGCATACATGAATGTGCCCCAAGGAGTGGTGAAGGTTGTCTTTTCTCTATCTCCAGTCAGGACAGATATTTCATTGTAGCCAAAAAATCCATCAATCATGGAAATCCTAGATGCATGAGTTACCCTCTGCAATATGTGTTCCATCTTTGGCAGTGGCTAATTGTCCTTCCTTGAGCTCCTGTTCAGATTTATGAAGTCGACACAGATTCTGATTTCTCCGCTCTTCTTTCTCACTAGGACCAGGTTAGCTACCCACTCAGAATATCTCAATGGCACAATAATTTGAGAATCCAAAATATTCTTCACCTCCCTTTCCATAATAAGCAGTAACATAGGATTTATCTGTCTCAACTTCTGCCTAAATGGTTTGGCTTCCTCCTTCAGTGGGATCTTGTGTTCAATGACACTAGTGTCATATGTTCTGACTTCTTCGTAGGTCCAAGCAAACACATAAGAAAATTATTTTAATAGCTCAATTTACTTAGCCCTCTTCTCTCTTGACAAGCTACTTGATAATTTGACAACTTTTGGGTCCTTCTCTATGCCAATATTTCACTCAGCCACCTCAACATCATCATTTGAGATTTTACCCTTTACTGCCACATCATTTCTGTCAAATAATCTTTCTAAAGGGACCAATCCCTTGGGGATGTGATTTTTGGGTAACTGGACAATGTGATGATCAACAATTTTACTCAACAACTCATTAGCATGGGGACTATTTGTAGAATCCTGGTCCTGATCAATATACCATGTTGAAAACTCCTCAACATTTTCCAGAAATATTTTTATTTCAAGATCTTCCTCAAACACTTTCCAATGCTTGACATTGTTAGGTATAGAGGGTCTATATTTCACTTCTACATCATACCTGAGTTTAGGTGGAAAAGGGACTTTGAAATTGCTTTCCGAAATGACCAGAGAGTCAGCCATGATGTTTTCTCCCCTTGGAATAAATGAAATGTTGAAGGATAAGAAAAAATGTCAATCAGGTCCCACACTTCATTTCTATAGGTTCTAAGCCTGGGATGCTTATATTGATACAAATTTCTAATTTTATTAACAATCAATTATGCATCTCCAAACACAGATATTTCCTTGATACCCATGTCTTTTGCATACCTTAAGCCCAAAACAAGAGCTTCATACACTGCCACATTATTGGTAGCTTCAATTCCAGTTTGTATGATAGAGATATGGATTCCTGAGCTAGTGAAACAAAGACCACTCTAGCACCAACAACATACTTAGAGGAGGCTCCATAATTTTTTTTTTTCCAAACAGAGGTGGTGGAGGAAGAAACTTCATGAAAAACCATGGACTGCTTTATGAGATTTAAAGCAGGCTCAGGAGCATCGGTGAACTGCAAAAAACTGGCCCCCAACTCGGTGTCAAGTGCAAATATAGGATGGTTTGTGGGGTTATATTCATCACTAATAATATAGGACAATTGAGCTTCTCTGTACAGTCTTCATGCTCCCCTCCAAATACTAGAATGGTAGCATATGTGAGGTCCATCTGCAAGGTTCCCCCAAGACTTTTAATCCAACATATTGACAAAAGCATGACGAACTTGGGAGGAATGCCAACCACCACAATATACATAACCACACTTTTCATGTGCAGCTGAAACAAGGTCACAACTAGGTCTTTGATAACCCCAAGACATTGCACCCTTCTTGAATCAAAAGAGTACAAATCATGATAATATTTTGTGATTTCTAGTCCGATCTCTTCCATGACAGTTTTGGGCATGAGATTATGAGATGCCCCAAATTCCATAAAAAAATTATGCAGCACCTTATCATGTATGTTCAGGGATGTATAGAAGGGAGGGGATGAATCATCTCTATCTTCTACCATAGGACCTAGCATGACTGCTGGATTTTCATCTTGGATATTTACTGAGTCTATGGAATGACAACAAGGCTCAGACTGCAACAACTTAGAGAGGGATTTTTTGAAATATTCATGCTTGAATAACTCTGAAAGGGGCACGGGGATCCTAATTCTATGAATTTCATGCTCAAAGATAAAGGAGGAAGGGGGTTTCAAAATTTCTCTCACTTCTAGGATAGGACCTTTGGCTACTGGTGAGGGTTTCTGAGATTTCTTTTCTTTGCTATTGTTTGTTGCATCTTTAGTAGGCTTCTCCGCTATGGAAGGCTGATCAGGGATGTCAAGCTTCCCTTCTCTCTTCTTATACTGGAGGTTGTATTTGTTGGGACCACTATTTTCCTTCTCCCCCTTACTCATCTCATTTATTTGGCTATCTATGAGGAATTCCTCATATGCATATTGAGTTAAATGGGGAAATGGGGAGGTGCCTCCAATAAAATGAATTTTAGGTTCAATCTCATCTTATTCCCCATCCTCATCAGCAACAAGGTTATTTTGAAGGGGAGTCTGGATTTTCTGATCATCCCCATCTCTGTTCCCCTGTTCCCTTGGCATGATCCGAGGAGAACTGTTGTTCGGCCTCTTGAAGTTGCATCTGTTATCAACATTTGGGACATTATTATAACCTTTCTTCCCTTTGAATTTCATTTTATCCATTTCTGTAGATAGGGATTTCACCATCTTGGTCAATTCATCTACTTGAGGGTTAGATGCAGAAGAACTAGAGGTTGAGGCCTTAGATCTTCCTCTTCCTCTGTCTCTGTCAGCTTTTCTCCTGAGCCTGTCAACTACCAACACATTGGATTCTATTTCCAGAGCTACATCTTGCATGTGAGCCAAGGAAGTAACTCTTCTCTCTCTGAGCAAGAGGTAGAAATCAAGGTCAAAAGAACTAGCATAAGTGATTTTGGTAGAGGCTTTTGTAGGCTTTATCTCGGAAGGGATTTTATTGTACATCTTTTTGAATCTTTTGGATAAATCAGAGACACATTCTCCCTCTTTCCTCTTCAGAGATCCAAACTCTGTGATATAATACATAAATTATTTGTTATCCCCCCACTGTTTCAAGAAGGCATCATATAGATCCTCAATCCTAGCAATCGATCTAGGGGTCAAACCTATGAACCACTTTCTAACCTCACCATCAAGGCTCTGGACAAAGACTCTCATCCATACATCTTCATTTTCAATATTCATATTGCCTGCATAACTGTAGAAGGTAGCAAGGTTCTCTTCAATAGTTATGTCCTCTTCTCTAATGAACTTAGGCATATATTTTAGGTAATATCCAACATGGAGAGCATTCATGGGTTGAGGTAAGACTAGAGGGGCATATCTTGCAACCACTATGGAATCCATTCTATTTATAGGGGGATTGTCACCTTCCATAGGGATATGAGGTGGAGGAGAATTAGGAGGGGAAGGTCTTTGAATAGGGGAAACTGGAACTGAGCCTCTGAGAGGAAACAAAAATAGAAGAGGATTTGGGGAAAAGGCTACAGGGCTTGGAGGAACAAAGTTTTCCCTTTCTACAAAATCAGTAACTCTAACAGGAGGAGGAGTGGTAAATCTAGGGGTAGGAAAATATTCTGAGGCACTGGGTCTAAACCAGGGTATAATTTCAGGGGAGAGTGGAGTGACAAGGATTTATCACTCCAATATCAAACCAGGAGGGGAAAACTCAACATGAACTCTCCCAAAATTCAAAGTTTTGGAAACTCCAATAAAAGGTATAACAGAAGGATGAAAAGAAGAAATTAGAGTTCCTATAGGATAATGAAAATCATCAAAAATACCTGGTTCAGCAGTAGAAGTACCTTCATGAAGGTCCTTTCCCTTTTTGATAATTTTCTCTAGGTCATATTTAGGTGTTTCCAAAGGCAGTTGAGGAGTAGACCTCGTTTGTATGCCTCTGGAAGCCACAACTGAAACAGTGGAGTCGCCTGTGGATTTGCATCAACGGAGTCACCACATTGGAGTCTCTAGGTACACAGTTGCAATATTGATGTACTAGGTTCTGATGCACCTTCAAAACCAATAAGCTTTGTCGTTCAATTCCAAGGAAAATATTCAATTCATCCCCAACAGTGGTGCCAAATTTTTTATCACTGGAAGTCACCTCTGGATTGCTGTAGAGGTAAGCCTAGTACCCATTAGTTTGTATGTCATGGTGAATAATTTAGGAGAGGTCAAATAGTGCAGACTTGGGGTATTGTCGCTTTAACTCAGAAACAATGGGCCGATACACGTATATAAATGAGGTATTTGTCTAACTTTAGTTAGTAAGTTCATATAGTGGTGAGAAGGTGGAAGAACATGAGGAAAACATGAAGGTTTGCTATGGACATCAGGTCTTCCAGCTACCTCTGGAGGAAAATTTTCAGATGCAAGATCCTATTGGATCTAACAACTTTAAGAAACTGAAAAATATTGTAACAACAACTGTAATCAATCCTACATTACACTACAGTCACAACACTCGACTGGATCATCCATGCCCGAGCTCTCAGAATTAGAAATAAAGAAATGAAGGAGAAACTAACTGCCATTAAACAAGAAGTCTCAAGTAATTATACATAATCAGAGAACCAAAGGCCTCATAAAAAATTTGCAATCGGGAGCGTAGCTCTACCATCGACCCTAACAAAATATGAGAATGACTCCTATATACTCAGAACCAAAATCGCAGCAGCAAGCTCGAGTCATCGCATTGAAGGCGTTACGTCTACATGCTTCTTGATAGAATGTGCATGCAGTCTCTAGTCAGTCGAAAACTTTAGTTAGATGCAATCGCGTTCCAGAATGGGCCTGTAAATGAGTTGACCAGTTGATAGTCCTTTCCTGGGCTTTCCATTTATGGTGGAAATGATGTCCAAGCACCACAAACTACTTCAATAACTGCTTCATCGAGATCTGAGAGGCCCAAGTCAACTCTACACCTTAAGGACGTGGCAATTTTCCCTTGGTTGTCTGCTGCTTCGTTGGACCATTACAAGGGGACCCAGTTGGTGGATGTGAATAAAGATGACGGGGAAGAGATGGTTGGTGTAATCAGCATGGAATCAACAGATGAGGGATGACCAGGTGGATAGATGTGATAGAGGAAAATTGATTGGGACAATGAGGGAGGCATAAAACGTGTGTGTTGAGGTGTAACAGGGCAAAGGTGAAGTGGCACGAGACCTAGATGTGGAGGCAGAAGAGATACTGCGGTAGTAAGTGTAGTGGGGAAAACCTGCCTAGATGGAGGTGAGCTGGAGTACGAGGGGAGAATACATGGTAGGAGATGGTAGGCGAAAGTGAAGAGGGATATGATGTGGAGGTGAATGGAGGACAGGTGTGATGAGGGGGAGCGAGAGATGTGATAGGCGAGGGAGAGAGATGGAGTGGTGGACAGATGGTAGCGGGAGGATGGAGTGGTAAGAAGGAGTGGTAAGTGGTCTACTCAGAGGGGGGGAAGAGTGGTAAGCAATAAATGTCAGGGGGAGGGGTTCGAGTTCACGAGGAGGCACCACGACAGTGGGGGGCCCGCATTCAAAAAACACCAACTTAAACCCCCTCCCATTAAAGGTAGAATGATGAGGGGGGTCTGATATGGGCCCTGCACTGTAGATCTGAGCGCGCAGATCTCGGCCACCCAGATGTATGCACTTCTTAGCATGACGCGTTCGTGCACACAAAACTTAGGACAAGTGGGTTTTTAGCCTTTTTCTTGCCTCTTTTTACCAAAATGCCAACTTCTTAGGGAAACACCTCCCTTTACAAATAAATGTGATAACAGAAGATACAACTCCCTAAATTCTCTAGCTACAACTAGAAGGGGGATCCAATCCCTAGTTTACAGGCTCAAACATGAAGGAAGCTCCAACTCCCTCTGTTCTCTTGCTCCAACTAGAAAGAGGTTGTGACCCCTTGATTTACAAGATAAAACTTGAAGGAATATCCAACTCCTTTTGTTCTATGGCTCCAAATAGAAGGTGGCTACAACCCCCTAATTGTAATGTCCCCACTTTGGAACATTATTATATTACATAGTCTTATGTTGACCAGAGTAACTAGATGGGGGTGATAGCGAGTACAAGGGATATTGAGGGGTTTTATTGGGCCCAAATTGCACCGCTCTTATTATTTCATCATCATGATCCATTCCACACAACTTGGATTTGGTTTCGTTGCATTCCGACGATTTCTGTAATTTTGAGTTATTTTGGGCTATATGTTAATTAAAATCACTAAGGAGGTCATATTGGGAATAATACTTGGAGGAACCTCTTAGTGTAATATCTCATTGGAATCGAGAGTAATATCACTATAGGATAGGATGATGAGAAGTAGATTTCAGTGGCCAGAGAGCCACAAGGAGGGATAAACCACTCTTTAGAGGTAAAATGGTTAATTATTTAATTAAAGTGTTTTAATTAATTAATTAATAATTAAATAAAGTAAAAGTCACTTGGAGAGACAAGGTGAGAAAGGAGGATGAAAGAGATATAGGGTCCTCTATTATCTTATTATGTTGTTTATCATTTTAATATATGGATTCTTGCTAGTGAGCCCATGCACTTAGGTGTTTTGACTTAATAAACCCTAAAGATCAGCTCGGTGGTGAAATATCCCACCCAACCTGGTCCAAGCTTGGTCACGAAGCTGAACTATTCCTCCCTCACCATTGTACATCAGATCTATGCAATCCTAAGTGTATTCTACATCCTCTACGGGTAAAAAGATAAGGTTTGCGCAACTACACGGGGTTTCCAGCATGAGGGCACACCACCTTGAGGATAGTAGCTCGATTTGGAGAGAGGAGAAGGAATATGGGGAAAGGGGCTTTTGGGTATTCTTGGTATGGCCTAGGGAACCTTCTTTAGCCTATTCTAGAGGGTTTTACTCAGTCATATTATTTATTGTAGTTTGGCACGAGCTGGAGAGAAAGAGGGCGCACTATAGATTGAGGATTCAACCTCTTGGTGGGTCAATTCTTCATTATTTAGCCTGGGAATTTTTGAGGGGGTTTCCCTTGGCCTGATATATAGTTTGGAACATTTTTCATGGGATTTGACAACTATATTATTGGAGGCTGAATTATTAGCTTGGTTCAACTAGGAGGGCACATCTGTTATTGGAGATATTGTGGTTTGGGGGTCTTTCAGTTGAGGTACTTCTCTGAGATTTCTCATACCTTCTTGCCATCACCTGATCTATATTCTGACATATTTTAGCAAAGGTTTGGGCCATTATAGAGGAGTTTGTACCTTCCTTGGGCCATTCCAGTTAGGAAATGTGCATTGTGCCAGAGAGGGCATCGCCTACAACAGAGGATATCCATTGGTCTTCAGTGTTACTTGGTTTTCAACTTGTAGATTATTTTGGAATATTGGATCTTCTTCTATATTGTGTCTTGGAGGCTTTATCATCCCAACACTCTATTCACTTATATCTATTCCATATCTGCACCATTTTTGTATGAGGTTAAAGAACTATTATTAATAAATCAGATTTGAGGTATTTATAGCTATTTCTTGTGTTGTTGATCTTGAATATCGTTGAGTAAATTATATTGCTATATATTTTGATTATCAGCTGAAAACACACATCAAACCATCATATTAAACCCCATCACAACTCATGAGACTTAAGTCTGCAAAGCGTTTGACGAAATGCCACAACCAGAAAACACATAAAATCAATGAAAAACATAATGTTCCTGGCATAATGGCTTGGAAACATTACAGTGGTATTAGAGAGAAGATTCCTCCCAGCCTGAGGGGTATTCCATAAGGAGATATGGATACTAAGGACTTTGATAGAGAGATTGTATGTTGTGAATGGGAATATTACACCCTTAGTGAGAGATTTAGGGCTCAAGTAACACTCCAACAGTTTATATCCATAAAAAATCCTAGGTGGAGCAAGGATGATGTTACATATTGGGTCAACATAGAAGAGTAAAACAGAGCTAGAGTAGCTAAATGGAGGGAATCACATATTAACCCTACACCCATTAGGAGCAAGGATATTTGCTACAATTTCAAAGAGTCTTGCGAGCCAGACCACAGATGCAGGAGTAAAGGGAAGGTGCACATTATTGAGGTGCACTATGATAGTGAGGATGGGGAGTTACAGGAGGATGCAACCATAGATGCCTATTTACAACAGTCTGATGAGGCTAGTGACTCTTTCACATTTGAGGGACAATTGGATGGATAGGATGATAACACATGTTATTTATCTTCCACTTCAGGCAGTGTTGAGCATTCAACACTTCAACATAGTGGTGACATGTGTGAGGATTCACACAAGTTAGCATTGATATATGATGAGAGTAGGAGGTCATATGACCTACTCTTGGGTGTAGACATGACTATCACAAAGTCATGCATGGAGGAGGACGATCTTCCTATGATGACCGTGACACATTTTTCATGTTTTCAAACACCTATGATATCCATGACACATGAGGATATCAATGGCATATATGATATGGTGGAGGATCCTTGTGTGATGATTATACATCATGGGCATATGGATATATAGACCCAAGAGGAGAGACATGACTTGGAGACAGTAGAGCTTACACAAACCTATCAACATGAGGATATTGAGTCACCTCTTTTGGAGACTCCATTGTTTGATTAGGTTGTAAAGACAGACAATTTGATGGGACACTTACTTCCAGTACCAGTCTGCAGTGATGAGGATGAGGTCCTTATTGGTAGGGATAATCATAGCATGTGTCTTGACACATATGTATGGGATCCAGGTGCATATGATAGTAGCAAGGTGAGTGCACATGAGGATACAACTTCCCATATAGGATACGGTGTGATTCAGATGGGGGTAGCGATTGGTGATGGTGTGAAATGGCATGCAGGAGGACCTAGTAGCACAATTGACAATAGGAAGTTCAGTGCCTTATCTTTTATAGAGACTGTTGTTGGAGATTCCATGGTTGAAAATAATAGTGAGGGGCATGAGGTAGCACCTCAGCAGGAATGTGATCAGGAGTAATGATGCTTGGTAGGACAGTTGAGAGTCAGTGAGAACATGATCACGAAAGACGCTAGATGCATGGAGGACACACATGCATTGGTGAAAGATTATTGCTAAAGGGATATATGGCACATGATAACTTATACGAGGGACTTATCATGGATGACTTTAATGCTCTTAGAGAGAGAGTGACCATGATGAGGGTCGACTACCAACAATTGTTGATGGAAAAAGATTACCTATTGGAGGTTGGCGAGATGTATCATAGGGCCTTCAGGGAGCAGGAGTTGGAGGTGGACCGACTCACTCATTAGTTGGTGAGCACACGAGGATTCTTGAAAGGCACATAGATAGCCCTTCAGGAATCATAGTCTATATTGGAGGATCTCATTGAAGAGACTGGTTAGAGATACACCATATCTATCTCGACAAAGAGTCATATATGTTCCTTAGTTACATTACTAGAGGATGTATGGGTGTTACAGGGGCCACCATTTATGAATAGTTCTGAGACAGTCGGTCGTACACATACACATGAGGACTCCAGAGCCAGGGGCAGTTACAAGGACACTTTCTTTTGTGTTCTAGGATTGGCCGATATCCACTGTAATGTTAAATTATGAGCTTGATTTCTTATGTGGATTAATTCTTTTATTTTCTTCAACACTTTGATTCCAGCTTAATACACTTCAACAATACCAAATCATAATCGAATAGAAATAACTATGTAGATAAGTAAGCATGCACATCAACAACACATATACCCTGGGGAAACCTTGTACAGGGACAAAAACACCAAAAAACGATATTCCTTCATTGCATTAATAATGTAAGATCACTTACAAACATCCACCATGAATGTTTTTCTCTTAAAGAGCTTTCCAAGATGACTTTGACCTGACAAAGACCTAAGAGACCTTGCTAAAATACACCTCTGATATGCTGCCTCTATTGTTGATATACAAAACTGATATGTTTCTTTGGTATGATGCCTCTTTATCACTGATATGATCCTCTATTGCTTCTCCCTTAACCTGCATATCAAAACTATGTTGAAGAGAGGGGTCGACCTCTGCTTATATAGGATGAAGAGGAGAGGCTCGAAATAGTAACTTGTTTGCATGAGTTAATCATAACTCAGATTCATACTTTGGTTCAAACTTATAACTAGACTTGAGACTGGAAGCTTTACTTAGAAAATAGAACTAGACTTGATACCTCAGTTACACCTCAACATTACACTTTAGTTCGAAAATAGAACTAGACTTGAGACTTCAATTACAACTCAACATTACACTTTAGTTCAAAAATAGAACTAGACTTGAGACTTCAGTTACAACTCAACATTACACTTTAGTTCAAAAATAGAACTAGACTTGAGACTACAGTTACAACTCAACATTATAGTTTAGTTCAAAATAAGAACTAGACTTAAGACTTCACTTACAACTCAACATTACACTTTAGTTAAAAAATAGAATTAGACTAAAGACTTTAGTTACAACTCAACTCTTTACAAGGCAATTCAAAATTCTCGTCATGGTGGATAATGTTACACGTGCCAACGCACTATATCAATACATTTATATCAATTTGAATATTAGGAATATCGTTTGTTTCTAGCTCATAGGAATTTTTTATTCAACCTAAATTTTGCTGGATGCCTTGACTTTTTCTCATGGCTCACAAGGTTTGACTAGGCTCACATAGGTTGTATGTTCCCCCTGAATTTTGCACTAGATTGTCTATGATCACAGAGGTTGTATGTTCCCCCTGAATTTTGCAGTAGACTCACATAACATCTCATTCATCCTGACTTTTGGTTTGAATCATAGAGCTTTTATGTTCCCCCTGGATTTTGTCAATACCTCACAAGACTGGTTGATTTTCCATATCTCCCTGGCTAGCCTTAGGGTGGCCCATATGGCCTCTCATTGGAGAATGACTATTGATGCTGCCAAATTTAACACTCCCTCTCAGTGAGGGCATCATTATCAACCACACCAAGCTTACCTCTCAGCTACAAAAAATGTCTCGAGGTCAGAGGTTTGGTCAGGATATCGACTACCTACTCACTCGTGGATATTTACTGTAACTTTATAGTTTTTCTTTGGACCAAGTATCGGATGTAGTGGTACCTCATGTCAATATTTTTTGACCTGTCATGAAATACCAGGTTCTCTGTCAATTTTATGCAACTTTGATTATCACAGTGAACCACCATCTTCTCGATCTTGTCACCAAACAACCCAGAAACCAAATTTTCTGAGACATACTGCTTCCTTGATAACATCACTTGCTGCAATGTAATCAACCTCTATTGTACTCTGTGCAATGGATCCATGCTTTTATCTTGAACAAGAGATCATAGCGGATCCTAAATTGAAGCAGTATCCAGAAGTACTCTTCTGATCCATTGGGATTCCTTCCCAGTCAGCATCTGCATACCCATGCATAAATAAACCACTACTAGATGTGTATCTTAGACCATAATTAATGGTCCCTATGAGATATCTGAAGATGTTATTTTCTACCACCCAGTGTCTTTGTCTCAGTTCAATCATGAACTGACTCATTGCAATCACTGCATAACATATATCTGGCATAGTGTGGATCATGTACATCAATGATCCAATTAGCTACCTATACATGGTGGGATCTACCAAATCTGAACCTGTATCAGAATCATACAACTTCCTTAGGTTGGTAACCATCGGAGTAGACATGGATTTGCAATCCATCATACCAAACCTCTTTAGTACATCCACTATGTATTTTCCTTGTGCCAGAAATATCTTTCCCCGTCTTTGCCACACTTCCAATTCTAGGAAGTAATGCATCAAGCCTAAGTCTTTCATCTAGAATTTTGAGTTTAGCTCCCTCTTACACCAGGCTATTATACCTTCATCTCCTGTTAGAAAGATATCATCGACATATAATATTAATATAACATGTTGATCACCTCTTACCTTGAAGTACAGATTTGTATCAACATCACTTTTCTGAAATCCCAGGCTTTTAAGAAAGCCATCAATCCTGTCATACCAAACTCTGGCCTCTGAGAGCCTTCTTAATACCATACAAGGCCTTCCTTAGCTTGCATAGATGAGTGCCTTTTTTTATGTAGTACAAAACCATATGGTTGTTCCATAAATACATCATGTTCAATCTTGCCATTCAAGAATGTTGTTTTTACATCCATCTGATGTAGCTTCCAATGAAGAATGAAATCTAAAGAAATAATAGTTTGAATGGAGGTATACTTGGCTACAGGGGAAAATTTCTCTTCGTAGTCGATTCCTTCTTTCTGAGTGAAGCCTCTGGCTACAAATATTGCTTTGAACTTTTCCACACTTCCATCAGCTGCATGTTTGATCTTATAGATCCATTTGGAAGAAACCACTGATTTGTTTTTTGCCTCGACACAATGTCCCAAACATTGTTCTTTATAATAGACCTATATTCCTCAAGCATGGAATCCTTCCATACTTGTAATTTATATTCTTCTTAAAATGAAGAAGGTTCAACATCACTAATGCTGCTCATCAATGCAACATATCCTCCAAACCTATGAGGCCCCTTCCTTTCCCTTAAAGTTCCTTTGGGAACAACTGTCCTTTCTGCTTCCTGTACTATTTCTTTAAGCCACCATGGTTTCCCTTTGGGCGGATATTCTTCAAGATTTCTTTCTAACACTTCAACAAATTCTAGGGGCTCATTACTTGGCCCTTCATGAGGTTCCTCCCTCTGATCATCTGGCTCTTCATTTTCAGAATAGGGTGAAGATGGTTGAACTGCATCTGATTCTTGTTAAAGCTCTCTGGATTTCTTAAATGTGGATTCCTCATGGAAGGTCACATATTTTCTTACCTCTATTTGCCTTTGAACTATTACATAAATCCTATAAGTCTTGGAGTTCTCATTGTACCCCACAAAAACACCTTTATTTCGAGAGGGTTCCATCTTTGTCCTCTTTTCCTTAGGGACATGAATATACATAGGACACCCAAATATCCTTAGATTCCCTACTTCAGGTTTGATCCCTGAGAAGACCTCTTCATGAGTCTTGTCCTTCAAGATAGCATGTGGACATATGTTTTGAATATACATGGTAGTGGAGGTAGATTCTACCCATAAATAATTTGGCATATCCTGGTCAAACATCATCTCTTTCGCTGCCTCACTAATTGTCATGTTTTTCCTCTTAGAAACTCCATTTTGCTAAGGGTTATATGGCACGATCAATTGTCTATTGATTCCTACTGACTTGCAGAAATCCTCAAACTGAAGAGATTCAAACTCTCCTCCATTGTCTGTTCTAAGGATTCTGATGTGTTTCCCTGTCTTGTTTTCAATAAAGGCTTTATACTCTTTGAATTTATCAAATGTATCACTTTTAGCTTTAAGAAAATATATCCAACATTTTCTTGAGTAATCATCAATAAAAATGACATAATACAAACAACCAATGAGTGAGGGAGATGACATGGGACCACATACATCATAATGAACCAGATCTAAGATGACCTAAGCTCTATTGTCACTACTAGGAAATGATTTCTTTATATTTTTACCTAGCATGCATCCCTTACAAATTTCATTTTTACTAAGAGAAATATAGGGTATGCCACATACCATGTTATGTAGATATGGAAGAGATTTGTAATGAATATGTCCAAGTCTTCTGTGCCACAACTCCCTAGAGCTAGTCGCTTCATGAGCTAATGCCTGAACTAACTGTCCTGACACGACGTATAGTCCTCCACTGTGAGTTCCAATGGGTTTTGTTGTACTTAAGTGTCTACCTTTAGCCCATAGTAGTGCCTTCCTGTCCTTGAAGATCACCCAATATACCTTGTCCTCAAGGGTTGCAATTGATACTAGATTTTTCTTGAGCCCTGGAACATATAATACTTCATCAATATGAAGTCTAGCCCCGGATTCCAATCTGAAGGAGATAGAGCCTACTCCCTCTATCTTGTAGCATTTGTCATCCCCAAGCTCAACATGCTCTGCAAAATATTTTGTCTCGAAATCTGAGAGGATCTCTTTGAACCTTGTCATGTGCTTTGATGCACCACTGTCTACTAACCAAGTTTTTGGCCCTGTGAAAACTGAACTGGATAAGGCAGAAACTAAGTAATTTTCTTTTCTATTTTCTTTCTCATTAGAAGGACTTTTCTGATTTATTTTGCATTCATCATCCTCAACAGTTGAGTCATGATGTTTCCATTTCCTTGGATATTTCTTTCTAAACCAACAATCTTTAGAAAAATGACCCAACTTGTTACAACTAAACCATTTAATATTAGATGTATCAATATTCTTTCCTTTGAATGTACCTTTGGTGTTTGGCTTCCTCTGAGAGCCTTTCTGGAAAGTGCCTTTCTTCTTTCTCTTGAATATTGATGCTAAAGATGAGTGCTCTTCTTTCATTGGCTTTCTCCTGGTAGCTTTGTGACTCTCCTCCTTCAGGCAATCATTCCATAACCTCTCAAATGTGGGTTGAATCTCTCTCCCACTTACACTAGATAAGAAGATTTTCCATGAAGAATGAAGACCATTAAAAATGGCCTGCACTAAATCATCATCGGCCACTATCACCCCTATGACCAAAAGATAATCTCTGATCTGGGTTATCCTGGAATAGAAAGATACCACTGATGCACCTTTATCTATATTCATTTACTTAAGCTTGTGCTTAAGTGTCCTCTTCTGACTTGGAGCCTGTTTCTCATACAGATTCACCAAGGTATCCATGAAGTCCTTGGCTGTCATTAACGAAGTCATTGCATAAATTATACTGTCTTTGACTGAGTCAAAGATGATTCACTTGGCCTTTTATTGACTCTTCTTGAAGGTTGCTCTTCCTGCATTACTCATGGGTTCCTCCACCACTGTGGTCACATACTTCTCAAGATCATGCTCTTGCAAGATATTTGTTATCTGGAGCTTCCACACATTGAAATTTGTATCTCCTTCAAGCCTATCTGTTATCCATAATTTTGGTCGTCATGATGATGTGATGATATTGGTGGACTCAGACTCTTCATTAGAAATCTTTCCCGAGAAAAGTTACCTTTATCTCTTTCCAAAAAAATCACAGTTTTGAGGAAGGTTCGCAGGCTACCAATACATTTGCCTGCGAGAATGCATGATTCTCACAGGCTGCCTTATGCCAGGGTGCGAGGGGTTTTCACTGTACCTAACTGCTAGGATGCGAACATCTTCTAAAGAAGGGAAAAAGATAAGATCTCTAACCTTCTAGAAGGGAATCTTCTAGAAGGATGAGATGGCATTCAGATGGTTATCTAAATACCGGCTTTCCTGATATTTTGGGATCATTCCTATCCTAGTAACTAATCCATTCTCCCTTATAAATTGATGGGATTATCATGGAAAAGGTTAAGAAGCAAACTAGCAAGAGATTTATTGGAGAATTAATGTAAGATTGTATGAAGGACTGATGCTACAACAGCTAGAGACACCATCAAGGTTATCAAAAGTGGTTGATCTTCTTCATGCATGAGCAAGTGTGTGTGTTAGAGCTAGGAGCCATCGAAAGGAGGTTTGCAACATCAAGGCATAGGTTGTAATTCTCACTTTCTGTCAATTTAATACAGTAATATGTCCCTTTCCCATAAAGATAATGTCACTTTATTACATAACTCCTTGATCATATGCATAGATTAACTGTTGAATATATTAAGTTGTTTTCACTTCAATTGGTTTGAGCTGTCCTGGTCTTGATGACACAAGAGCATTGGAGCGAAGCTTGGAACAACAGAGACCGAAGGAAGCGATCATCAGGTATGTTCATGATTCTTTCCTCCTAGTTCATTCAATAGTCTAAATCTAGGGAAAGAGTATTATCCTGTCCTGTTTTGTTCTAGATCCAGGTGGATCTAGGGAGATCGGTTCGTGTCCGCACTTACGGATTAATCCTAAAAACAAATTGGCGACTCCACTGGGGAACAATCCCATTTTGTGGTGGATTTTTGTATTTTCTGTGGCCATTTGCTTTGGTTTCATTTTTCTCCTGTTTTGTCAGTCTCTGAGTCCTCAGGCTATCCTGAGAGACATTCTGGGTCCAGAAGCCTTTGTCAATTTTGCTTTCATCTTCAGGAGTTCTCGCACTGTGTTTAACTGCAGCCTGCGAGAACTGGTCAGGTTCGCACCCTGCTCATAGGGTTCAGTGCGAGGTGTTCACACCTTGCTCAAAGGTTGCCTGCGAGAATCATAGCTTCTCACACTGTGTTACATTCATTGCCTGCGAACAATCTTTTCAAAATTTTTGAAATTGAGTTTTTATCTTTTTGACTTCCCAGATCAGTTGAAATACATCTTATTGGCTTCTTGGACTTTTGATTGATATGTTTCTTGCTTTAGTTTGCATGCTTGAACAGTTTTAGGGTTTCAAGGTTTTTCTTGTCCTTTATAGCTTGGCTTTCATTTCTTGATTCTTATTGGCAAAGTCATTCTCTCTGACTTCAAGAGCTGAGTGTGTCCGATTGGTTGAGAACCAGTGATTGGTTGAGAGTTAAGTGCTTAGTTTTTCTCAATTGCTTATTGGTTTGAAAGAACATTTTTGTTTGCATTGGGGAGACTAATTGGTTTGCTCTTTGTTTTTGCTTTCATTGAAAGAGTTGATTGGGTTGTTATTGATTGTTTCTTTATGATTTTATTTTTACTCTTTCTCATTGATATAGTGAGAATTCTTTTTGGAAAGTGAGCAATAATCTTTTCTTTCAAAAAACATTGTTTTTTGTCTTTTAGAAAACATTGAAAAATTAAATTTTAGAGTTTATTGAAGTATTTGAAAAAGACGCATAGAGAATAGTCCTTTTATGAATGATTGTTTGAATTGACATTTGAAAGGAAATTGTGCATTGCATTGTAGTACAGGGTTGATTTGGAAACTTCTCTCTCTCCCATAAATAGGATTCATTGAATGAAAAGTGTTATATTTCATTATTATCCTTGCATTTTTGGGTCAGAGTCATACAACACAAGTTTCACTTCCGTGTCCTTTGAGTAAACAACAGCTCTTAAAAATATTGCGTAATCTTAAGATTTATCTAGTAACTCTTTTCTAGGGCTCTTATACACCAACATTTAGCTAGGATAGTGATTTGGAGTAGGAAGAGAGATACACTCTCCAAAATCTCAAAAACACACAATAGCATCTTGAGTTAGGGAGTGTTAAAATCCATTTGCAACATATTGTCCTGGGAAGCCCTTCTAACACAAGGGTCAAGCACTAGGTCGCATTGGTGTTGGTAGAGTTACTAACCCTTCTTTGTTGACATCACTGTAGAGATTGCACGTATTACGGGGATCACTCCGAGGTATACCCACAATGATGAGTGGAAGCCTTTTGAGTTGATTTCGGGCTAGATACCCTGCCCTTGCGTGTGGATCGGACTGACGACTGCTCCCCCAGACTATACTATTGTTTGTGGTGACCTTAGTGGTCTGTCTCTCTAGGTTCTTACCCAAGGTGACTGTGGAGGGGAAAGTCTTCACGGTACCTGGAATTGACGTTGATCAAACTCACTCGGGCTCCTTGGAGGGTATACCCACGATTATGTGTGGGAGCTTGCACCAGGGTGTAAGTCCGTTAAGCAGGTCGTCAGTGTAACTTTTCCACCTTAGCCCCACCCCTTCTCATCTCGTTGTTGCGACGTTGGATTTCATCACCAACTAGTGGCTTCAAAATTAGAAGGTTTTGTTTGCTTGGTGATTGCTTCCTAGATTTTATTTACTAGCATGTGCTCTTTGTTTCTAGAAGTTGACCATAGGAATTTCTTTGCGGAGCTTGTCATTTGTTTACAATTGCTCCCCCACGGCGTTCACGTAGAATGCAAGGTTTATCTCCAGAACATCTGGACGATACTCAACCCTCGCCTACCGGTACACTTGAGGGTTCTCCCCGTCAGACTGAAGTCCCGATGGTTACTCCACCACACGAGGAAACAAGTGACGTTCCATTTTTCACTACACCACCTCCACAGGTAGACTGAACTGACTCTCTAGAATATTTTCGAATTACCAATACTAGAGAGGACTATCGCATTCGCCGTGGTGAATGACCTGTTGTGCGATTAAATTCTTCCGACGAAGCCATTGTTACGTCTTCTGAATCAAATGTTGGGCCTTCTCCTAGTGTAGTAGGCCAAGATCCTTTTTGGTCAGGTGATTTCCGATGAGTCCTTTTCGGTACTGAGTCACCCCCTGTCTATGAAATCAACCCTCCAGTGTCTTCTGAGACATAAACTACACCAGAGACTACCACTTATCACTTTGTTCTCCCTCCCGAGATGGCCCATCTCGCTAATACTATGAGTGTCCCAACTGAGATTACTGCAACTACTCTTGCTCCTATCAATACCCAAAGAATACCTGATGTCATCCCGACATTGCCATCCGGTTACCATGCTTTGAATTCTTTGTTGAATGCTCCTAATCCAACACCTCCGCAAACCCCAGCTAGTTCTCTAGGTGTTCCTCCCTTTCCTGGGCATTCTATTCCTGATTTTATTTCGACGCTCCCTCAGTTTCCTTCTGGTAATCCTAATCCTAGTGGCACTATCCCGACTGTTGCACCAAACCCGCAGATTCCCGTTGGTGGACAGGGTGGTACGGTTCCTTTTCCTTTTCCCGTACACAACACAGTTACTACGCAACCTACGATTGGCACACAACTTCTGGGTGGAACTATACCTACGATAGGGGGACCAACTTCACCTTTTGGACAAAATATACCTCCTGAATTGGCCCAGTATTGGAATCATCTTCTACAAAAATTTCCTCAAAATGCTGGGGGGCAGCAACCTGCCCCTACTATCGGCCAACCTTATTCAGGTATACCTAATCCTATTTGGGTTCAGGGTCAAACTACTCAACCCAAGGTCCCTACTCAAACTCAAGGTTACAATCCTTGGGGCTATTATCCTATCTGGACACCACCGACTCAGCCAGGGTCTTCCCTCTACGAAAAATCTTCTTATGGTCCTACTGGTTTGTCGACAGGGATTCCATCCCAAATCCATCAGTACCCACAAGTAAACTGACAGTTACCTTTTCTTTCTACCTTGGATTTGCCAAATTTGTCTAGGATTCTTAATGATCCTATCCGTCACTCTCCCCAATGACCTACTATTCCTGCTAAGCTTCCATCGGATATTCCGAAATTCGATGGCAAGGCAGGAGAGGACCCAAATAATCATGTCATGACTTTTCATTTATGGTATTCATCCAACTCGCTGATGGATGACTCCATTCGTCTACGTATTTTTCAACGAACCCTTACCGGTTCAGCTGCGAAGTGGTATATTGAATTGCCACGAGGTTTCTTTTCTGATTTCAACACCCTAGCTATGGATTTTCTCACACATTACCAGCTATCGATCTGTTACGAAACTGGGATTGAAATCTTGACTTCCTTCAAACAAACAAAAGGCACTCATATATCAGATCATATCCATGAGTGGTGAAGGAGACGACGTCTTATTAAACTTGAACTCCCGGATCAGTTATTGGCAGAATGGTTTACGAAATCCTTCGTGAACGAAATTGGTAAAGACATTGCCATGGGTGGTGTTGTTATGGAAGAGCAGGCTATCAGTTGTGCTCAATATCTTGATCTCGTTTATTCACAAACGGGAACACTTTACAATTTGCTACCTGAATTACCTCGTCCTGGTACTTCCATCACTTCAACTTCTCCAGCTGCCTCGCATGCAGCTGATGGTATGATTGGTACTGCTCATGTTCACTCACACTCTGTTTCAAATACAACCCCTAAGTATACATCTTCTAATGTTCAAAATGCTCCGTCTCCTACCACTTCCACCGGTAAAACTTCTAAGGTGAACGTTGTTCAATCTACCTCGACCGGTAAAAATAAATCAAAGAAAGGAAGAGGTAAGAATAAGGAGAGTAAAAATAATAATCAAAATGAGAAAACTAAAAACCCTCCTGTTGAAGATCGGGATAAGCGCAAGTCATGATATCCTTGCCTTATCTGTGGTGACGATCACTACATGAAGGATTGTCCTCGATGTGCTGAGGTTACTAAGTTCCTTCAAGGCACACCGAAACCCTCTACGTCAGCAGTTTTGTCCCAACCTTTCCCGTCTCAGCAACAGGCCTCGTTGGTCATTCATGACCAACCCTCTACTTCTACGACATCATATGTTTTTATGTGTACCGGTGATTCTACGAAAAATAATGTTGCACTCACGACTAGAGCCAAAGACTATACTCCATATAAGGGGAAGGTTGACGATTTACCTCCTACTCTGGTTCAGTCCTCTCCACCGACTCCGCCTACGAACGGTCCTCTTCATCTCGAACGACCGAGCCTTGATACAGTTCTACGACCACCCCCAAAAGGTGTCGTTAAGAAATCGACCTTCAATCCTAATGCTCGTGTGGCCCAGAACTATAGCATTGTCGAAGATCTAGCCCAAGCACCTTCAACGATGTCTGCCCTTGAAGTCCTTCAGTCTTGTCCTGCACAACGAAGGGCTTTGTTGAAAGAAATAGGTGGAATTGATCCTACAGATACGAATTTAATAGTCTTTGACTTGGAAGATCATATTCCAAGGTTTCCCCCTCAGCTTGTGTTTCAGATACAAGTTGTTATCGCCGACAAGAATATTTGTTGAACTGTTATCGATGAGGGTGCCTCTATGTGTGTAATGTCTTTCACTTGTTGGAAAGCCATCGACTCTCCTCCTTTAAATGAATCACAAAATACTTTGAAAGCCTTCAATGGCTCTGGTTTTAAGCCTTATGGTGTTCTTCCATCATTTCCTTTTACTCTAGAAGGTAAAACAGTCCAAGTTGAAGTGGAAGTTTTCGATGCTCCCCTGGATTATAATCTTCTACTTGGTCGTAGCTGGATAGATTCTATGCGCGCTGTTGTGTCAACGCTTTTCCATGTCCTGCAATTTCCTCATCAAGAAAAAGTTGTTACAGTTGATCAACTTGCCTTCTTTAATTCTGATACTCATACTGGCAATGTGTCGTTTATAGCTAAAACCCCACTGGGTTACGATAATGTCGGTGTCAGCCTTTTAAAAGACTCTTCGTTAATGGGCACTTTCCCCATACCACCTCCACCCGATATTCCACGCCCGTCAATGAATTCTATTAATATGATCTCTGCTGTACCTCATGAGCTTCCTGTGTCTTCTGACCCTTGGATAGTCCCTGATCCAAGAGATCATACTCATTTCGGCGACGTCATGCCGTTAAGTCCGGTTGAGTCTGCTTATCAAGAAATTCAATCGACAACCCTTTCTACATCCTCTCTTGATGAGTTGTCTCCTGATCCTTTCCATGTCATCTTTCCCACTGATGATATGATCATGTCCATCATGGAGGACACACCTTGGGACGATGGGCATCATCGTTCCATACTGTTTCTGGAACAACACACTCTAGAGAATTACCAATGGATTTTGACTCCGTCAACCGTTGTTGTCATATCGACCGTTCCCGGATCTACACATGATGTGTTTGCTGAAGGGAACCTCAATAATATTTCTCCCACGATTCCCATTGATATATCAGTTAAACCTGGGATATTTGAAAATGTTCACATTGGAGCTTCGTGTTCTCCGGATGAAATTGTCACCTATACTGCTCTGTTCAAAGATTTTCGTGACATCTTTGCCTGGAGCTACGAAGAGATTCTAGGTATCGACCCTACCATTGTTGTGCATGAGATAAAAACATACCCCGAAGATAAACCAGTCCGGCAGCGCCTACGTCCAGTCCACCCACGCAAAGCGGCGACTATCAAGCTCGAAGTTGAAAAACTTCTCAAAGCCGGTTTTATTTATCCTGTGGCTCTGATAGAATGGGTTTCCAACCCTATACCGATTGATAAGAAAGGTGGTAGTATACGTGTTTGTGTTGATTATCGGGATATTAACAAAGCCTTTCCAAAGGACAACTTTCCAACCCCTTTCATCGACCAGATCGTCGATGACTGTGCCGACAGTGAAATCTTTTCTCTCATGGATGGATTCTCCGTCTATAATCAAATTAACATCGCGCTTGAGGACCAACATAAAAATACTTTTATTTGTCCTTGGGGTACTTTCGCCTAGAGAAAACTTCCCTTCGGTCTTAAGAACGTGGGCGCGATGTTTAAACGTGCTATGTCTTATGCGTTTCACGATATAAAGCATATCGTTCAACCTTATTTGGACGACCTGCCAGCTCATTCTTTACGCCGAGTCGATCACCCCACTCATCTCCGAGCAATTTTCGTTCGTTGTCAGTTCTATCGCATTTGTTTAAATCCTCATAAATGTGTCTTTTGCATAGAGTCCGACCATCTTCTAGGTTTCATTGTTTCACGTCAAGGGATATGGGTAGATCCTATTAAGGTTGAGGCGATTCTTAATCTCCCTCCTCCTTCTTCACTACGCCAGTTACAAAGTTTGCAGGGGAAAGAAAACTTTCTTCGTCGTTTCATCCCTAATTACGCCGAGATTACTAGAGGTTTTACAAGGCTACTAAAGAAAGGTTCTAAGTTTGTTTGGGATACCGTGGCCAACAACTCTTTTGAGGCTTTGAAGTTGTCCCTCACGAAAGCTCCACTTCTTTTCCCTCCTGATTATAGTCGTGATTACTTTCTTTATCTTGCTGCCTCCGAATATACTATTGACATGGTTCTCGTTCAGGAGGATGATGCACACGATGAACATGTTATTTATTACTTGAGTCAAAGTCTTACATCCACTGAGATCATGTACCAACATGTTGAAAAACTGGCTTTGGCTGCTATTCAAGTGGTTCAACGTTTTCTCCATTATATTCTCTCCAGGAAAACTACAGTGATTTCACATTGCAACCCTATGCAACATATATTGACACGTCAATTGCTAGGGGGCAAGTACTCCAAATGGATTTTCATACTCCAGGAGTTCAACTTGGAATTCGATCGTGCCATGTCTAAGAAATCCTTAGTCTTTGCTGAGTTAATATGTGATTTTCCCCACTCTGCCACGGAAAATGTAGCAGTCGATTCATTACCTGATGAATCACTTTTTCCTTATCAGTACTGACGATATTTGGTATGGAGATATAATTATATATCTCTAAACCCAAACTTTTCGGCCTGCTTTGTCTAGTACTAAACGACGTCATGTTCGTTATCAAGCCCGTCAGTACATTATCCTTGGAGATACTCTTTACCGTCGAGGAATTGATTATGTTTTTCTACGTTGTTTGAATTTTGACGAAGCCGAGAAAGCTTTGAATGACTGCCATTCCAGAGCATGTGGTGGTCATATGTCTGGGTATGCTACTGCCCAGAAGATATTACGTGCAGGATATTTTTGGCCTTCCTTGTTCAATGACTGCATTACTGTTGTTCAGAAGTGCCATGCCTGCCAGACCTATAATCAAAAAATTTGGTCGCATCCTGCTCCCCTTCATCCTGTGGTCTCAGTTGGTCCTTTTGCAAAATGGGGCATTGATTTCATGACATGTCACCCTCACTCGGCCGGGGGGCATGGTTACATCATTGTAGCTGTTGATTACTTTACAAAATGGGCCAAGGCGATGCCAACATTTGATAATACTGGAAAGACTGCAGTGTTATTTCTTTTCAACCATGTCATAGCTCGTTTTGGTGTTCCTCAAGCTATTATTACCGATCACGGTAGTCATTTTAGGAATTTTATGATGTCTGAACTTACGAAAAAGTTGGGTCTTCGTCATGATAACTCAACACCCTATTATCTGCAAGCTAATGGCCAAGTTGAAGCAATCAACAAAGTTCTTATAACTATGCTTCGACGGATGATAGGAATTCATAAGATCAATTGGCACACGATGTTGTTTTCGGTATTGTGGGCATATAGGACATCTGTTAAATCCGCTACGGGGTTTACACCCTTTCGATTAGTCTATGGCATGGAAGCCATTCTGCCAATAGAATGTGAGATACCTTCTCTGAAGCTAGGTGTTGAACTCTTACCCAATACTTCTGTTGAAGAGGAACGTCTGTTGTATCTGATGCGATTAGACGAGACCCGACATGATGCCACTCTAGTAATAGAAACCCAAAAGAAACGCGTCAAGGCACCGTATGACAAGCATGTCAAGCCTCACGTTTTCTCTGAAGGTGATCTTGTTCTTCTCTATGAACAAGATAAAGATGTCTTAGGAGCTGGGAAATTCGAACCAATGTGGCATGGTCCTTACATTGTTCGCAGATTTTTGGAAAAAGGAGCATATGAGCTGGTTGATTATGATGGTATACCTTTGAGTGAACCCAGGAATGGGTTATACTTGAAGAAGTACTATGCATAAGTCATTTGTGCACTAGTACTTGTATTTTATGTATCATACTGTGTGTGTGTTACTTTAGTTTGTTTTTGACGTTATTTGGTCTCTGCCCTTACGTGACGTTGTGTTTGATTTCCAGATGTCGGAGTCTTCGCTACCCTATATTGGCTTCGCAGATGGTGCTAGTCGTAGTACTCAGAACTTAGCTTCTGCTGCATGGGGAATCTATGCCCCAACCAATGAACTTATATCTTTACGAGGTGTATGTATTGGCCGTGCAACCAACAACATTGCTGAGTATAGCGCCGTTATTGAATTATTGGTTGATGCTTGGAATCCATCATTTGGTTGTGCGACTCGACTCGTAGCTTTTGGTACTACAGCTAAGTAATGTCTACTCTATTCGTAGTCCTACTCTATTACGAGTATATTTGCGAATTCGCCTCTTGGAACGATATTTTGATCACATTGAATATCAACATATTCCTAGATGTCTTAATACATTAACAGATGCATTGACTAATTATGTATTGGACAGACATTTGAACCATTTATAAATCAAACACATTTAAATTCACACAATATAAAGTAAACCGGTAGAAGCCATCTGTATATAACGATCAAAAGAGTTTGTTGTTTTTACAAAAGTTTGTCCAAAGACCAAAATATAAAAAATTGAAGATTATAGCTTCTACAAAGTGACATCATGGATGACGTTCACGGTAACACACTACTGCCCTAGCTACTCTGCGGAGCAGTTGACCCATAGCTGCGGAAACCCCTACAGTGTGACGTTGATCGCGTCGTGGAACCTCTTCCAGAGCCATATCTGGAATGTTTGTTGTCAGGCCTTCTAAGTTCTATTCCACCACCTGGTAATCTTCGGCATACTGTGGTAATACTGCTGCTGCTTCTCCTCGTCGCTGGATAGGAGAGGTACCAGGAGGTCTATACGGTCCAACGTCTATGTTATCAACAAGTATTTTGAGTTAGTCTTCAGATAAATCTATAAAACAAAAACATTTAAATATGATAAAATTTCAAAAACATTTAAAATGAGAAAATTTGTGTTCTTCTTACCGAGGTCTCCCCACTGAGCATCCTCAGGTAGTGATAGATCCAGATCTCCTCGAAAATCCAACCCGACATACACGTAATCATCGACCATCAACATCTGGTTCTGCAACCAATCAAAGAAAATATCGTCATATTTGACGATTGGTCCTGCCACGTGTCGGGCCATGAGCCAACACCATCATAACATTCTCGGATCCCTAGGACTCGAAAGATTCCACTCGACATGTAGTCAAAATACAGGGACCCTCTCTAAGAAGAAAGACACTAACAAAGATCCATATCCAAATTGTTTCAGTTCTCCCTGCCTGCACTTGGTCAGTTGTCTTTTGATACTGCATAATACTGCATCAGCCCAGTTAAATACTCGGGGCTCAGTACACTCGATGGCGTACTGGAAGTAGCTTTGTAATGCCATATGTGGAGCTGCACTTCCATCCATCCGAGAAATCGTGAAGAGAATAGTGCAGAGAGTCAAGTCAGTTACTCCCTAGATTGCCACTTTCTCTTTCTTTCTTTCGGCCTCAGGTACGCAGTATTGGTTGCAATATTCACTCATTTTTAACCCACCTGCTCTTCTGCCGGTTAGACTGACATAGGACCCACGCCTGGATAATCCGGTCAAGAAATATATGTCCTTGATGTCAATAGCTAATGTGTGAGCTCCTACAATGAAAACTTGCTGGTCCGGATCCCACATTCAGACTAGATACTCCAATAATCGGACTTGGGCTCTCATGCCCGGGATACAAAAGTATTTTAAGAGACCACAATCTCTTAAAGCATGTAATGATCCCAAGCCAAATTATTTCTTGGAATCGCTAACTACTACTACTTTATTGAGTTATTAAGTGCATACAAGATTCATCAACACATGGAGATCACAATATATTCAAGATGTAGAAGCACAAGCAAAGATCTGACCTTTATATTATGAGCAATGTAAGATCAATACAATAGATGGCCGATCTGGCATAAACCTCAGATGGCCGTACAAGCAATAGATATGAGCTACTACAAAATGCTCCCGCTAATACAAAATAATGCCTCCAAAGGATGAATAAGAAATGAAGATCAATACAAGCAGATCTGAATGCCAAACTCTCCAGCTGAAGAATGTCATGCTCCAATAGAAGGCTGAAACCCTCAATAACTCGACCCTGCTGCCAAAAGTTTCCAATCAGTCTAAGAAATATGCCAATTGATAGATCGGGCAACTGCAAGGAAAACCCAGATGTCCAAATTCCCAAATCCACTCTCAAACTCCGTAGATCTGAATTCTCCACTGAATGGTGTGCCCCACTGGATGACTGAAACCCTAGCTGGT
>ML779353.1:94579-109365 GCA_009831015.1 Picea engelmannii
CTTTTCCTTTCTTAAGTCAACTTAAAAATATAACTTTTAACTTCTTGACTTTTCCCTCCTTCAGTGTGAGACTATGACCTAGTGGGGGTGCCCAGGCCACTGAGTCTCCTCATTACCTCTCTAAGAGGTGGGGGACATTACAAAGCATCTATGGTGGGAGGGTGATTCTCAGCATTACCGTTATCCTCCTCATGTTCTCGTTCTCGCCACTCAAGCACCATGTTTGTGGCTATTTACTTGCATAAGAAACATACAAAGATGATTAATGATCTTATTCATGAAATGAATCTTTTCTATTGGCTAAAATTTTCAAAATTTTTTGAGTTCTGCACTTCTTGCAGGTGCCATATTATGCACAGTGCGAACTTCTAGCAGGCGGCTTAAGCCCCACCTGCGAGAATGCCTCCACGCATATATGGTTCAAAAAACTAACTTAAAACATAACTTTTAACCAATGAAATCAAATTTTTAAACCATGAAAAAATCAGGAATGAAGAACTTACCAAGATGCTGCTGACGACTCGTCAAATGATCACTCGTAGCTCCCGAAAATCGGCACCGAATACAGAGAGTAAAATGAGGGTTTTTAGAACTCATTGGTAAAAATATGAAATGATATGGTGAATTTAGTTATTTACTCATTCTAATTACTTTTTACTATGTCAATTTTGGGTTTTTTATGTTTATTTATTATTTAAACCTAATCACAAATGTGGAAATGAGTGTAATGACTTGCAGGTGTGAAACATGGATGATTATGAACAGATTTTTCTCTGGTATGGTGTGATTTTAATTGTTTTTTATGGTTTTTACATAAAACCTCGAGCGTTTTTTTGTCCATTCTTGCGCTCATAAAAACATAAGAACATGATTGAGCATAGTTTTATCACTTTGTCGGGCTCACCGTGGTTATACGAAAAAGGAACCCCCCCTGGAGTTTTCTTTAAGCTCTTTTCAGACTCTCTAAACATGAAAAGATCACCGAGCAACCTTGCTATTTTCACACTCGATGAAGTATTTTAAGTACGCGTCCTTCGAGCGATAGTTTAACCCTTTTTCGATCTTGTTGGACCACTGTACGAAAAAGGAACTGAGAGAGTTCTCTTTTAAGTGTTTTTCCAAACTCTACAATCTTGAAAAACCTTCGAGTTTACTATCTATGGACTCGTTAAACAAACATTGACAGACACGTGATGGGACCGAACCACTCCTTCTTAGGGTTCGTTAAACATACTCAGAGGGACTCGTCCGAAGGATGAGCTTATATCAACAAGCATATGTGATCCTCTTCAAGCTTGCGTAAAAATAAAGAGGTACTTGCCAGAAATGGTGGGGGAAAATTTGGGAAAGGGATATGTTTCATCTTTGTATTAATTGGCAGTAAGTGTCGCTCTTGAACATGACACCCCCTATTCATCATTTGAAGTTGGTTTGGGAAATCCATTCATCTCTCTTCCGATTGATTACAAGGTCATTCCATGTGTCGTATTTGAGTCAATGCTGCCAAATCATTGGTCATGTCATTCATATGTTCAAGAGAAGTCCATCCTAAACCTATATTGAGTCGGTCATCTGCAGTTATCCATTCTCTCCGTGTCGGCCTTCCCTGTGTCCAGTCTAATTTTCACATGCTCTGTTTCAACTTTAAACTCTGTTACGCATTTCGTGTCATTGATGGGGGATACATCAAGGCCTTCCTGTGACGAATTTTGTTCCATCGACTTCAACTCATTATCCAGAATCAAGACTTAGAAATTATTTAGTACCTTGGATCTTGCATGCCTCAATGGCAAGTTTCCTCGCTTTCGACAGTGGGTTTACATCATTGACCCCTGATTGAAAGATTTCGTCAGATGTTCGACATCAAATCCTCTATTCACAGTCGATGGATTGTACTATAGTACCTTGGGAGTCATTGACATCAATGGTTATTTCCCTCGCACTTGTTAATGGTTACATCAATAACCGATAATCAAGTGGTTTCTGCCATGTTCGACTTCAACACATGTAATCACATGGTTAGATTTGTACTTTGGGCAACGAGATTGAAGACCCTGGATATCCTCTTTGTAATCCAGGTTGCAATGGAGTACGTACAATTTTTGACACATAGATCCACTGTGTATGTCTCGTGGCTATGTCGTCTTGATTTGAAAATTTATTGCATAGATCCACCGTGTATTCAGGTGGCTATGCTATATTGTGATGGCATGGATCCACAATGTATGATTGGTGGCCATGACCTTTGTTTATGATGTCATCAGTCTATGGTCTGAGTATGGGAATGCCTACCTCAGAATTGGTCTATATGATATTCTGTGGATGCTTGGATGTTTGCAGGTTTCCGATTAGATGTTCTCTTGGTTCTTGACACACACATGCAACTTACAAAGTCTATTGACTGTCACTGGTTCCAATCTCAGACTTTGGGGGGAATTCTGTTATCCATAATTTTGGTCTTCATGATGATGTGATGATATTGGTGGACTCAGGATCTTCATTAGAACTCTTTCCTGAGAAAAGTTACCTTTATCTCTTTCCAAAAAAATCACAGTTTTGAGGAAGGTTCGCAGGCTACCAATACATTTGCTTGCGAGAATGCATGATTCTCGCAGGCTGCCTTAAGCCAGGGTGTGAGGGGTTCGCACTGTACCTAACTACTAGGATGAGAATATCTTCTAAAGAAGGGAAAAATATAAGATCTCAAACCTTCTAGAAGGGAATCTTCTAGAAGGATGAGATGGCATTCAGATGGTTATCTAAATACTGACTTTCCTGATATTTTGGGATCATTCCTATCCTAGTAACTAATCCATTATCCCTTATAAATTGATGGGATTCTCATGGAAAAGGTTAAGCAACAAAATAGCAAGAGATTTATTGGAGAATTAGTGTAAGATTGTATGAAGGACTTATGCTACAACAACTAGAGACACCAGCAAGGTTAACAAAAGTGGTTGATCTTCTTCATGCATGAGCAAGTGTGTGTGTCACAACTAGGAGCCATCAAAAGGAGGTTTGCAACATCAAGGCATAGGTTGTAATTCTCACTTTCTATCAATTTAATACAGTAATATGTCCCTTTCCCATAAAGATAATGTCACTTTATTACATAACTCCTTGATCATATGCATAGATTAACTGTTGAATATATTAAGTTGTTTTCACTTCAATTGGTTTGAGCTGTCCTAGTCTCGATGGCACAAGAGCATTGGAGTAAAGATTGGAACAACAGAGACCCAAGGAAGCGATCATCAGGTATGTTCATGATTCTTGCCTCCTAGTTCATTCAATAGTCTAAATCTAGGGAAAGAGTATTATTCTGTCTTGTTTTGTTCTAGATCCAGGTGGATCTAGGGAGATCGGTTCGTGTTCGCACTTACGAATTAATCCTAAAACACTATCCTCGACCCTGAATGAAATGGAGGATGCCATGGACTTCACACTGGAAACTTAATCAAGCTATATTGGATCTATGTGTACCTAATGCTTCAATTCAACACATTTAACACACCCTAATCTCTGATACCATGTTAAATTATGAGCTTGATTTCTTATGCAGATTAATTCTTTTATTTTGTTCAACACTTTGATTCCAATTTAACACAATTCAACAATACCAAACCATAATCGAATATAAATAACTATGTAGATAAGTAAGCATGCACATCAACAACACATATACCATGGGGAAATCCTGTACAGGGAGAAAACCCTAGCAAACAATATTCCTTTATTTCATTAATAATAATAGATCACTTACAAATATCCATCATGAATTTTCTTCTCTTAAAGAGCTTACCAAGATGAGTTTGACCTGAAAAAGACCTAAGAGACCTTGTTGAAATACACCTCTGATATCCTGCCTCTATTTTTGATATACAACACTGATATGCTGCCTCTTTATCACTGATATACTCCTCTATTGCTCATCCTTAACCTATATATCAAAACTATGTTGAAGAGAGGGGTCAAACTATGCTTATATAGGCTGAAGAGGAGAAGAGGAGAGGCTCGAAATAGTAATTTTTTTTCATGAGTTAATCATAACTCAGCTTCATACTTTAGTTTGAACTTAGAGCTAGACTTGAGACTGGAAGCTTTAGTTTGAAAATAGAACTAGACTTGAGACCTCAGTTACACCTTAGCATTACACTTTAGTTTGAAAATAGAACTAGACTTGAGACTTCAGTTACAACTCAACATTACACTTTAGTTCAAAAATAGAACTAGACTTGAGACTTTAGTTACAACTCAACATTACACTTTAGTTCAAAAATAGAACTAGACTTGAGAGTTTAGCTACAACTCAACATTACAATTTAGTTCAAAAATAGAACTAGACTTAAGACTTCAGTTACAACTCAACATTACACTTTAGTTCAAAAATAGAACTAGACTTAAGACTTCAATTACAACTCAACTCTTTACAAGGAAATTCAAAATTCTCTTCATGGTGGATAATTTTACACATGCCAACGCACTAGATTAATACCTTTATATCATTTGCAATATTAGGAATATCGTTTGTTTCTAGCGCATAGGAATTTTATATTCAACCTAACCTTTGCTAGATGCCTTGACTTTTTCTCATGGCTCACAAGGTTTGACTAGGATCACAGAGGTTGTATGTTCCCCCTGACTTTTGCACTAGTTTGTCTATGCTCACAGAGGTTGTACGTTCCCCCTGACTTTTTCACTATACTATCTATGTTCACAAAGGTTGTACATTCCCCCTGAATTTTTCATTAGACTCACATAGAATCTCGTTCGTCTTGACTTTTGGTTTGACTTACAGAGGTTGTACATTCCCTCTGGATTTTGTCAATACTTCACAAGACTGGTTGATTCTCCAAATCTCCCTGGCTAGCCTTAGGGTGACCCATATGGCCTCTCATTGGATAATGACCGTCGATGCTGCCAAATTTAACATGTAACATCCATGTTTCCCCCAACTTGTAATTAATCATTAATTATGATTATGATTCTTTGGCATGGGAACATTGTAAATGTATTATTGTTTAATTTCCAATAACTAACTATACGGGTGAATCCTTGAAAGTACTAGCCATGATATCACTAGAGGAAATAATGTGACAAGGCTAAGAGAACAATTAATAAGAAAAGGAACAGTGGTTGAACCCTCAACCACAACCATGAATAGAAGCATGGTCTAGCTGCAGAAGGTCAACGCAAAGTACCACAGGGTTGGAAGACCCATACTGACCCAAGTTTCCTTCTGACAGGAGGAAACATGATAGGAGGGATGTGCATGAAAGGAACAGAAGAGGATATGTAGAGAAGAGTGGATAACATGAGGAACACTTGAGCAGAAGAGAACAAGCCAAAGGCCACGAGATCAATGCGGAGAAAACATATGAAAAACCTCGTCGATGTCGTGACAGAGAGGGATATCTCTGAGAGTATGCAGAGAATAGGACCTGAGTATAAGGCTGCAAGATTGATGTTGAGGAAGCATTTGATAAACCTCGCAGAAGATGTGAAAGAGAAAGGATCGATGAGAATTGGCATAAATTCCCTGGTGATATCATGGCTTGGCACGAGGGTGTCCAAAGTGCTAGGATTGAATGCCTCTAAGCCTATGGTTGAGTGGAAGGACGAACACCCATAGTTAGTTAGTTGGCTACAACCTGTGATATATAAGTATTCTCATACCCTGTGTATTTAAGCAGTAATTATGAATTAAAGTTGGATATCCTATGAATGTTGTAGGGATGTGCATATTTGATCAATGGTTATAGTGTATCCCTCTAATTTTCCCTAAATGTATATTTAAGAAAATAAGGAATTCTTTAACTTGTACACGTAAATGCATGAGCCCCATGGTGGCTCAAGTTAAAATAAATGAACTATGAATTTGTTGACCTTGGGGTATAGCCTCATGTGTGCATTCCAACACTCCTAGTCGTTTTGGAGGAAGGAGTCGGTGAAGATCAGGAGAGGTATTTCATGTATGTACAAAGTCTCTACGAGGCAAGTAGAGATTAAGAACCCCCTTTAATTCTAGAGTTGATAGATGAGCACAAGGGGTGCATGAAGGATTTCTCTAAGTGTTAAGTTCAAGAGAATTAGCGCAAAATACCTGAGTACTTAAGGATATGAAAAATCTTGATCCAGGTGGATATCGGTGGCCACCCACCTTTTCCAACTGGCTCAAAACAATTTTCTGGCAATTTTGGTAATTTACTATTTTTAGTAGTTTTTAACTTCCGGGGCCATTTTGAGGGCCTAAATGAAGGTTTTTTGGGATCGATATTCTCAATGATAGCATAAATTTATGATTAAGCCCCCCAAATGAATCTCCTCGATGATACCTTTCCAATGAGCTATCGTGTGCCCCAAACTAAGATCGTATGCCAAAGTTATGCCCTCAAGAAGATGATACACCAAACTACCCAAAACGAGGTCCACAAAATTGTTGGATTTTCATCTTCCAGGGTCAAGGTTTTGGATTTTCTTTATGATAAAAGGGACTTTGAAGCCTCATTGTAAAATCATCTTCTTGCGAATGTGAGTAGTGAACATATCTCTTCTCAGAGATAAGTTTCCACCATTCTAACTAGTCTTTCACTCTGTATTTTTACAGTCTTTGTACATTTTCGCTCATTAATAGAAAATTGTGTATTATTGTATCTCTATGTTTATGGTTGCATCTCTGATACATTTTTGTTATATTATTGGATATCTGATATATATTTGTACATTTCTTTATTATATCTCCTCTCTCATTTCGTGCCGAAAATAATCCGAATCAAAGATCAGGTAGGATAGTGAGATTTAAGTCCTAAAAGGAGAGATCCTTTCGTTTGGAAGACGAATGGATGAGATTAGTTTGGGAGAAGATGAAGTTATTCATGATCATTGGATCTGGAGAAAAATGCAGGTGTTAAATCTTATAGCCCTTCAGACTTCGCGAGTCCAGCGATTCGAGCATATTCTCCATAGGAGAGGAGAATTCCCCTGAAGTCCTGAAGTCATGAAGTTAATTTGGGTCGTAGATCTGAGGATTCTCAGGAACTATCTCTTCCATTGGATCTACAATACATTTAGCTCGACGTTAATCACTTTAGGAGGATGGAGGATTGGTAACACCAAAACCCCCGAAGTCCCAAAGTCCCAAAGTAAATATGGGCTGTATATCTAAGGATAACCGGGGACTATCCAGACCGTCTGATTTACAATATAGTCAGCCCGAAGTTGACCAATTCAGGAGGACAGATGTTTGGTCACACCAAAACCCCTGAAGTCCAGAATTCTTGAAGTTAATGTGGACCATGGATCTAAGGATCCTTTGGGATCCCTCATGACTATTCGATCGAGGGGACATGTGTATTATGTCGAGTTCATGTGGGGGCCCATGTGTCTAGTGATGGTGTTGCCAAGTGTCCCTCTCAGAGTGGCACACACTGGGACCCAAGGGACCCTTGAATGGAATTTATGAGACATAGATATTTGGGGTCACGTAGATACTCTTGGACCATCAGATTGAGGCTATGGTCAGCCCGATGTTGATAGAATCCGGGAGAAAAGAGGAGTGTGCATCATAAAACTACCAAAGAGATGGGAGCCAAAGCTGATATGAGCCATCCAAGAAAGAGGGACAGGTGTCATCAAATCCTGCACTCCATAGAGAATTCACTTCGAGAGAATCAAAGTGTAAAGGGATGAGGATTTATGAAGGTTGGAGTCCGAAAGTCTTCCGATTCGTCCATTGGAAGGGGAGTGTGGCATAAGATCTTCCATTTTAGAGGAATGTTACTCCAGATGAAAAGGGAATGTGTTGAACAAGAACTCTCGAAGGCCGAAGAGCTGGATTTCATCTGAACCATCCATTAGAATAAAACACATGGCACTCGATATGGAACAGTGGGTACTGAGCACTTCAGAGGAAAGAGAGAAGCAATGAATGCAAGTCACCCGAAGCGGGGAAAAGGACAAATATCAACAACTGATCAGGGAAAACACATGGTGTTCGATCTGTAACTTTGGGTACAGAGTACTTCAGAGGAAAAAGGATTTGGAGTGCTTGAAACTCTTGAACATTGAATTCCTGAAGTTGATCACAGTTTTCGATCACGAGGGACATGTGGTGCTTGATCTGTAACTTCGGGTATGGAGTACTTCAGATGAAAAAGGGTTTGGAGTGTTTGAAACTCCTGAATGTCGAAGTCCCGAAGTAGATCATAATTGTCAATCAAGAGGGATGTGTGGCACTCGATTTGTAACTTGGGGTATGGAGTACTTTGGGGAGAACATCCTTTGGAGCATTCAAAATTCCCAAACACCAAAGTCTTGAAGTCAATCAGGGTCATCAAAATCTCTGAGGGCATATGGCATCGGATTATGAACTTTAGAGATTTGCCACTCTGGAGGATTTGTGTTGTGGTTGTCTTGGTGCCTGTTGTATTGGCATTTGGTCATAGCCCGCAGTCATATGTAATATTCTAGATATAAAAGTATGCAGAATAGAAATAAAATGCTAGAAATGGAAGATGAACAAAAATATAACCAGAATAACACCACAATAATACCGAAATGATAACAGAATAACACCATAAAGAGCACTTCGATTACTAAGAGAAATGTTGACGGGCCTCTTCAAGAGGCAAACCTCCAGTCGAGCAGAGCTATATTACAATAATATCCAAGCTAGGGTTCTCATACCCTTGACTCATATTTATACTAAATATGTCTATCAAGAGAACCATCTAGAGGAAGATCCTTCTAGAAGCGAAAGCTTCTATTAGGCCTTCTTACATTCGATTTATTCTACCTTATTGGAAGGCATTATTAATATTGAACTTTATTACAATGGAATACATTGTTCTACCTACATAAGGGGTTAGGTCGCTAACATGTCCGCCCCCTTAAAAACAATCTTGTCCTCAAGGCTTGAGATGTGGAAATTGCTACAGAATGGTAGTTGGTTCCCAAGTGGCATCTGTTGGAGTTGTATCTTTCCACTAGACTAACACTTCCTTGATGGTTCACTGATGTAGGTGACAGTCACGTTGGTCCAAAACGGCTTGTGGTTGTAGCCAAATGGAGCCTTCTTCGTCCAACTCAGGAAGGTTGGTTTGAGTTTGTCACTTAGTTCCAATCACCTTCTTCAAGCATGAAACATGAAAAAGACGATGTAGCTTAGAATGACTGGGCAAAGCTAACTGATAGGCCACCCGCCCTACACACTTGAGAACTGTATATGGACCATAAAATTTGGGCACCAACTTTTGACAATGGTCGACCTTGAGGAAAGTTTGCTTGTAAGGTTGCAGTCGAATAAACACATGATCCCCTTCTGCAAATTGACATTCAGAGCAACCTTGATCTGCTTGTTTCTTCATGCGATTTTGAGCCATGAACAAATTCTCTTTGAGGGTACAAAGAATAACCTCTCTAACTGTAAGAATTTGGTCAACCATTTGGACCTTCGAGACACCTGGTAAATATGAGAGAACTGAAGGTGGATTTTGTCCATAGACAACTTCAAAAGGAGTCATGCGTGTAGTTGTATGGTATGAAGTGTTGTACCACCATTCAACTAGGGGTAACCATTGAGCCCACTAATTTTTATTTTTCGATGAAAAACACCTTAGATATGTTTCCAAACACTTGTTGAAAACTTCAGTTCGACCATCCATTTGGGGATGTTAAGTTGTGCTGAGATGCAATTGGGTGCCTTGTAGTTGAATAGTTCTTGCCAAAAATTGTTGGTGAAAGTTGGGTCGTGATCAGAAACAGTAGAATGTGGCATGCCATGAAACTTGAAGACCTGATCCATGCAAAGTTGAACCACTGTGGATGTTGTAAATGGGTGTTGAAGAGCACAAAAATGAGCATACTTGGAAAGGCGATCAACTACCACCATGATGACTGATTTATTACCCGATTTAGGTAAGCCTGTAATAAAATCCATGGAGATATCCCTCCAAATAGCAAGTGGAATCGGAAGTGGTTGTAGTGTGCCCATAAATTTGACTATTTCTCCCTTGTTGCGTTGACACACATCACATTCGGCCACAAAATTACAAATGTCCAAACCATCCCAGAAAAAGGAACGTTTGACCCTATCATAGGTTTTGGTAAACCCAGAGTACCCAGCTGTGGGTGTAGCATGAAGCTCAGAAAGCACCGTGGATTTAAGTTTTGACTGTTTACTTAAATCCAAACGACCTTTGTATCAAAGCTCATCATGGAGCCATGAGTACCCTGGGGAAAATGGAGAATTGGACTACAATTTTTGTATCAAATCCAAACTTTTGGGATCATGTAGCCATTCTTGGTGAACGACTTGGAGCCAATCTGGTACAATGAAGGAGAGAGAAAAAATGGAGCCTTCATCTTCATATATCTGGGAAAGTTCATTGGCCACCAAATTGACTTTTCCTTTCTTGTAAATGATCCCATAATCATATCTAAATATCTTAGTCACCCATTTTTGTTGCTCTGGGGAGGAAATGCGTTGTTAGAGAAAATTCTTGAGGCTTTGATGGTCTGTCTTAATTTGGAAGAATTTCCCCAATAGATAAGGGTGCCACAAATCAACGACATGTAGAATAGCCAACATTTCATTTTCATAGATTTATTTGCCCAAATTTCATTCAGACAGTTGTTTGCTAGTAACGGCCAAAGGCCGACTCTCTTGCACAAGGACAACACTAGTACCTTTCCCTGAAGCATGGAATTCCATGAAAAAGGTATTTGTGAAATCAGGAAGGGCCAGGACTGGAGTGGTGCACATGGCCATATTCAAGGTTTGAAAACCCTATGCAACTACTGGGGTCCAAGTGAAAGAATTTCTTTTTAGGAGTGTCGTGAGAGGTGTCACAGTCTTTCCATAATTCTTAACAAACTTGCGAAAATAACTTGTTAGGCCCAAAAATACTTGCAAGGTTTCAAGAGTATTTGGGTGAGGCCAATCTTGCATAGCTTCAATCATTTTAGGATACACCCTAACGTATTTCTTGCCAACAAGATGACCCAAGTACTTGACTTCCAAGGCGCCAAAAGCACATTTAGATTGTTTCGGGAAAAGTTGGTCCTGAGAGAGTAGATGGAGAACTCGATCCACATGAGCAAGGTGGTCTGTCCAGGTTTTGATATAGATGAGGATATCATCAAAGAAGACTAAGACAAAATGATGGAGAAAGGGGAAAAATACACGATTCATGAGGCTTTGGAAGGTGGAGGCGGCATTACACAAGCCAAAGGACATGACCAAAAACTCATAGTGGCCCTCATGAGTTATAAAGTAAATCTTAGGAATGTCTACCTCTTTCATATGGATCTGGTGGTAGCGAGAATGAAGATCAATTTTAGTAAAGAACTGGGCACCACTCAATTCATCCAAGAGGTCATCAATGACAGGAATGGGAAATTTGTCTTTAATAGTGAGTTTGTTGAGGGCACGGAAGTCAAGACACATGCACCAAGAACCTTCTTTCTTCAAGACCATGACCACAGGAGAAGAGTAGGGGCTCGTACTAGGGTGGATAACACCTGCGTTGAGCAGTTCTTGAACCATTTTCTCAATTTCATTTTTTTGGAAAAACGGGTGATGATAGGGACGAATATTGGGAGGGAGGCTTCCTGGTATAAGGGGAATGGAATGATCATGAAAACCACGGGAAGGAGGGATTCCCTGGGGAGTGGAAAAGACAACTTGATGTTTAGAGGGGATGGATTGGAGGTCTTGCGGAACAGAGAGTGTCTCTGTTTCCTGTATGGCATGGAGTTGGGCAATAACGCCAGAATGAACTTTTTTGAGCAGCTTTTCCATGTGATGGGAAGTAATGATCTCCAGTGAACTGGCAGTGATGTATTGGAACTTATATTTTTGGCCCTCCTGGTCAAATTGCATGGTTAATTCCTTGAAATCCATGAGAATGGGACCCAAAGTCCTTAGCCAGTCTGCACCCAACACAATGTCACAACCACCCATGTCGATAGCAAACATATGATATTTCAGGTGGTAGTCACCAATTTGGAGACACACATTTTCATAACGCCCTCCACCTTTCATGGAGTTGCCATTGGCAATCATGATTTGGAAATTATTGACTGCATCGATATAGCAATGAGTTTCTTGGGAAATGTACAGATGAATAAAATTATGGGTGCTGCCACTATCAACCAGAATGATGAACTTCCTATGCTTTATGTAACCAATTAGCTTGAGGGTTTGGGGAGTAGAGAAACTGGTGAGAGCATTTAGGGAAATGACCAATTCTACTTCGAGAGGGTCTGAGGGAGGGGCTATTTCCATGGTTTCAGGTGACTCAGACCCAAGGGGAGTTTCAACATCCTCTTCCGAAATATCCTCCGAGATGGCCATAAAAATATTTTGTTCCTTACACTTGTTGCCCAAAAAATATTTTTCATCACAATTATAACAAAGGCCTTTGAGTTGGTGTTCATCCATTTCAGCTCTGGTCAATTTTTGGATCTTTAGTGGAGCAGAGGGAGTAGTGGGGTTTACTGTTTTAGTGCGATGAATAAAGGAGGGTTTCTAGTTTTGAGAAGATACAACTTGTTGTGCTTCTTTATCTCTTTTAGTAGCCTCCACCCAACTCTGAGGTTGAGCCATGAGGACATGGGCATGAATCTCATCCTTGAGGCCACTAATAAAACATTCTCGGAAAAAGGCATCAGACATGCCCTCTATCCGAAAAGCCAGGCACTCAAAAGAAGCTATAAAGTCTTCCACTGTTCTAGATTGTTTCAACTTTGTCAAACGTCCTAAATGGTTGGTGTCAGTATCAAAGCGTTCATAAAGCTTTGCCACAAAGTGTGTCCAAGCAATGTACCCTTGACGAGAAGTTTTTCTCCATTGCCACCATTGCCAACGTTCTTGATCTAGATGGAGAACACCATACCGGATTTTTTCCAATTCATCTGTAATGTCGTATAAAGAGAAATAATGTTCCATTTGGGTTACCCAACCAGTGGGATCCAATCCATCAGATTTGGTCACATCCACCCGCAGAAGGCATAGGTCACACTAAAACTGATGGGGATGAAAATTATGGGAATGAGAGGAAGTTTCATCTTTGGTATGTGGGGGTGGGTCAGATAAAGGGTTATCTGCAGGGATATGCAGCTTGGTACAGATCATCAAAACGACATATTCAAGTTGGATAGTCATGTCTTGTTTGAGTTCCTTGATTGAGGTGACGATGGAGGAATGCATGGTTGTATTCATGGTGGCAACATTGGAACTAAGTTTTTCACTTCTTGTTGGGTCTCTATGAAATTAGATTGCAAGGTATTGAAGCGAGCTTCCAAGTCTTGGCTACAGGCATGGGCCATGATGACGAGGGAACCAAAACGAGGCGGCTAGGGTCAAAAATTTTGCTGAAAAATGATATGTATGAATGTGATAAGGGAGAAGAGATAAATCCAATACAATAGGTCTCAAATAATGGTGCTAAAAATTCTAGACTCTTTTTTTTTTACACCTGCGGAGTTATACTCCGATCTGAAGAATACTACAGTGGTGAAATGCCCAAATTCTTAACTAGGAAGAACTGTGTAGTGATTTGGCAACCCAAACACAGTTGCACAACAATAGATCTTGTCTGTTTTAATTTTTTTTTTTATGTCCCCAAGGGTTCTACAGACAAGGGTTTTCCTTGTGCTATAGCTCTCTGATATACGTGCGGGGTCCAACAGTAGTACTCGGCCCAATATATCAGGGTACTAAATAAGGAGTCTAGACCATGCTCTTAGACATACTATCCGACTACCCAGGTACTAGAGAGTATCTTCCCAAGTGATGTTCTCTGTCACACTATAACAGTCAGGCGACTGATCGGTTTATCTAAATAGGGATTCAGGAAATCTAGGCTGATCCGTACATAGGTGTTGTCTGATGTGCTACCACTTGAAGGGGTACCAACAGGGGTTGCAAGGGTTGCCAACATATCTGTTCTTAAGAACCACTTGCATTTTCTGCGTGTATGAATCCCTCAACTACGGGTTTATGCATGTAACGATAGATCTCTCTATCTTAAAGACATCGAAATACATCTCTACCCTGAAAAAAAAATTAACCCACAATTTCCTGCCAAGGAAAGTGCTTTGATACCACTTGTAATATTCCAGATATAAAAAGTATGCAGAACATAAATAAAATGCTAGAAATGGTAGATGAACAACTATATAACCAGAATAACAGCACAATAATACTTAAATGATAATAGAATAACACCAGAAAGAGAACTTCGATTATTGAGAGCAATGTTCATGGGCCTCTTCGAGGGGGAAAACTCCAGTAGAGCAAAGATCTATTACAATAATATCCAAGCTAGGGTTCTCATACCCTCGACTCCTATTTATACTAAATATGTCTATCAAGAGAACCATCTAAAGGAAGATCCTTCTAGAAGCAGAAGCTTCTATTAGGTCTTCTTACATTCGATTTATTCTACCTTATTTCAAGGCCTTATTAATATTGATCTTTATTACATCGAAATACATTGTTCTACCTACGTAAGGGGTTAGGTCTCTAACATCATATTGTTGATACTGAGAGGGGGGTGAATCAATATCAAGTACAATTTAAAAACCTTTTTAAATTTATTCTTAAACCATTCAATTATATCCAATGAGCAATGAACAATAGTATAAGATTTACACCAATACACCACAATACACCATGCACAATATATGAGAAATAATCAATAGTTTTTGTTCAAGGGAAGTAATGACTTCCAAATGTAGCTACAACTTCCAAATGTAAAGGGAGGGATAAACCTCCAAGAGGA